>JAMJFZ010000199.1:63532500-63777500 GCA_026225945.1 Cricetomys ansorgei
TGATGAGTAAATGATAGCAGTGACAGTAAACACATGACACAGTAATTATAATGTGGAGCAGAGAGGCCCAAGGAGAGAGAACTGCAGAGGCCAGGCCCCTGGGGAGGGGTTCTGCACTGGGAATGTCAAGGAACGGGTCACCTAGTAAGGAGAGTGGTCTGCTAAGACACTGTCTCAGTAGGTTCGCAAGGTATCAGCCATGCTGCCCTTGGTAGCTGTTGGCTCCAGGGACTTCCCGGTTTTATCCTGTGTGCTAACACCAATACCACTTCACCCCACTCTACTCGTCAGATCCACTCAGCTCCTGTTTGCACTGGAAAAACGGTCATATGTTCCTCAACATATGATCACTACGGAGATCTTAAAGTCTTTGGAATCAGAGTGAAAGGGCACACCAAGAGGCAGAGTACAGTAGTGCTGGCTACTGTGGGTGGATGCAGAGGCCTGTTGGGCCCAGCTCAGTCCACCTAGGGGTCAGCTGAGCCAGACCCCTCCATAAGTGTGCCCTTGTGATGGCCAGTATTCCAGAGCCAGGCAAGGCCATGTTAAAATCCTCTAACACCATTTTATAGCTGAGTGATCTTGAGCCAGCAGAATCCCTACCCAGATTTTGGCTTTCTACAATGTTCATGTATGTGTAGGCACACATGAGCATACGTGCACACAGGTGCATATTAGATATATCTTGCCTCAGGTGGTTAATATGAATATTCATGCTTTATATGCACAGTTCCCTTTTCTGATTTTAGCCTGCTTCATCTTGGAATGTTCCCCTAAAGGCCCATGTGTTGAAGACTTGGTCAGCAGATGGTGGTGTCATTCAGAGGTAGTGGAAATGTCAGGAAGTAGGTCTAGTTGGAGGAAGTAGGTATACCCTTGAGAGGGCTATATATGTGTGTGTGTGTGTATGTGTGTGTGTTTGCACAAGTAGAGGTTGGAAGATAACCTCAGGTTTTGGTATTAACCTTTGAACTCATCTAGGACAGTCTCATTCATCATTATGTGTGCCAGGCTCTTTGGCACACAAGCTTCCAGAGAGTCTTCTGGGGTTAGCAATATGAACTACTGCATCAGTTTTATATAGGTTTGGGGGGTTAGAACTCAGATCTTCACAGTTGTGTGTAGTAAGGGCTTCACCCACCCAATAAGCCATCTCCTCAACACCAAAATGTACATTCTTTATGGAAGGAGCCCATCTGTAAACACCACAGGCTGAACAATTCCAGCTGGATGACATTCTGGGAAGAGCAAAAGTAGAGACAGCAAAAGACCAGAAGCTTCCAGAGCCAGCTAGGGACAGGGAGGGCACAGGGCAGAGCCTCGAATCTATTTTTGCAATAATGCAACAGTGAGGGCATGCCATCAGAGACCACAGAAGGAACCCCCACACCAGGGGCACCCTCCTGATATGATGAATTGTCACTGTAGTTCATCACTGAAACAAATGTGCTGGCCTTCTGGGGGTGCTGAGGACAGGAGAGGTTATGACTGAAGGAACTCTGTACTTTCTGCTCAATGTTGCTGTAAACCTAAAATCTCCCTAAAAATAAAGTCTACTTAACAGCAAAGAATTAACCAGCATGCCAGGAATTGTTTCTCTATTCCAGGGTGGGGAGGGGTGTGCATATGTGAGCATGCATATGGATGCCAGAGGTTGATGGCCAGTGTCTCCTATTGCTCTCCACCTTATTTTTTGAGGCAGTGTCTCTCACCAAATCTGAAGCTCAACAGTTCAGAGAGACTATCTGTTATATGTGTGGAAGGGATGGAGGGAGTTTAGATGTGTAGACACTGGCGAGTTTTAGCAAAGGTTTATTTCTTACAGGAGAGGGAGAGGGACTCTGAGACTGGAGTAGAACAGGAACCTGCAGAGGGACAGAAGCTGCATGGCAGGAGAGAAGGAGTGAGTGGGACCAAGAGGGACCATGAAGAGGAAGAGGGAGAGAACAGGACAAGACAGTGGGGTAAGATATATAGATAGATGATAGATAGGTAGATAGATAGATAGATAGATAGATAGATAGATAGATAGACAGACAGAACCAGCTTTTTTTTCGGGTTGGGAATCCCAATTTAGGTCTGTCAGCAAACATTTTACTGACTGAGCCATCTCCCCAGCTGCGTATCTGTCTCTATGTTCCAGCCACACAGTTTTAATCCCTGACACACAAATGGGCCATCATAACCCTTTCTACATTTACGTGGTAGCAGACACGTGACTGAATGAGCAACCTTCTCTCTCACTGTGCTACAGCTTTCTCCCCAGGGCAGTGAGCACACATGAGCCTCAGCAGCGGGTGGATGCTGTGTCCCACCACTTGCAGAGCCCACGGGTTGTTAATTCAGGTTGACTTCATGTGGCCACAACACAGCAGGAGTCCTATATACAAAGACCCGGGTGAACATTGATCTGCCAGAAGGGTTTTTAACTGACACAGGAAGGGGAGTCTAGGTGGTAGCCGTCATGTCATCTGAATGTCTGGGTCACTTGCCTGCAGGGGTGTCTCAGTGCTGAAGCTATCCGTAATTTGTCCTCTCTGAGAATTGTCTCTAGAAAGACAACAGAACCTATAACCTGCCATGTGACCCGTAGCTAATATGAGAGCTTAAGTTATGTTTTAAGTTTTAATTACTGTGCCTAAGAGATCTATAAACAAAAATGTGTCTAGCCTGTAAGCCCTATTTGCCCGAGGACAGATACTTTCTGAAATGTTGGAGGCTGTTCATGAGAGATAATAAGCTATATATTTTCACTTCACTAAATAAGTTTGGTTAATCCAATTGCACGGGATGTGTTTGATCACAAGTAGGTGGGAGATACGTGGATAGGAAGTACATCAGGATGTATGCTTGCCCCTGATTAGATGAAAGCAGATAGTATGTAGCCTTATGGGTTTTGCCTTTATAAGCACCTGGCTAATGTATTTCACCACCATTTTCTGGGAACCCTGGAATGGACCTAGCCAGAGTCCATTGTCCTAGCAAGTACTTAATTAAAGCTTGCTCCAAATTTGGCTCAAAAATGTTGGTAGTGGTCTTATTTTTGACCAGTGGGATTAACAGTAGAGTGATTACTGCCAGTACTGACAAATGCCCCTGTGGACCACCATGTTGGACCACCTCCTGGCAACCAGGAGAACAGAGAGGGTCCACTCATGTCACTCCTGAACTCCCAATAATGACACAGTTGTAGTGGATTTAAATCTTGAGGTTGCCATTGTATAACTGTGTATCTCTGATGAAGTGACTTCACCTCTCTGAGTTTGGATCCTCTCACTTGTAATCATTGGCTCATGGGGATTAGCTCAAGGGGTGCTGAAGCAGTAGTACTTGCTGACTTTGTGTGGTACCAGCACACACTGGGAACTGAAGCAAATTGCCAAGTTGATAGTATCACAACGCTCCACTGGGTATTGATTTTCCCCACCATGTTCTGAGCCAGTGGTTCTCAACCTTCCTAAAAGCTGCAATCTTTTAATACAGTTTCATTTTGTGGTGATCCCCTCCACCATAATATTACTTTTGTTGCTGCTTCATAACTGTAATTTTGCTGTTATGAATTATAATGCAGATATCTGATATGCAGTCTTAGGTGACCCCTATGAAAAGGTCATTCTACCTCCAAAGGGGTCTCGACCCACAGGTTGAGAAACACTGTCATGAGCAATCTTCTCAACCCATCCCACCACAGCCTTCAACAAATTAGGCAGAGGCTGAGACAGTGTTTACTTTGGAAAGAGTCACCCTCCAGCTGGGAGGAGGGGACTGTGCCCTGTGGCTGACTCTAGGCTGGCTCTAGGAACTCAGGTCCTCACTGCCCCACTCAGTAAACAAGGGCAGAACAGGCTCCATGACCTGCCCTCCCTGACCCTGGCTCTGTCTAAGTTGTTTCCCAGAAAAGCTAAATGTCATAATCTAGACCAACCCAAATTCAGCCCTATGCATGTTTTTGTAGTTCCAGAGAGCTAGGAATGGTTTTTATACTTCTTCTGAACAAGAAAAAAAAAAATCGAAAGAATAATATTTTGTAACATTTGAAAAAATGATGTAGAATTCAAATGCTGGTGTCTATAAATAAAGTTTCACTGGAATCCAGCCACGGCCACTCTTTACATGTTGTTTACCGCAGCTCTTGGGCTCTTCACTCTCCAGCTCTTCCTGGAAAACCCAGCTGCGTCTTGCGCTGGAATCAGTTCCGTAGACCAGTCACCTGCATATGGGCCCATGATGTCAGCTTCCTCCCACATGCGAACACAACGCCTGAGAAAACAACTTAGGGAGGAAAGATTGATTTTGGCTCATGGTTTCAGACTCATGGTTTAGTCCGTGATCAGATGCTGGAGAATGTGGGTGAGGAGCCTCCTTATCTCAGGTAGAGAGGAACAGCAACAAAAGGGGCCACCCCCAGAATCCACCTCCTGCAACTAAATAGGAAGTTCCACCCCTAGCCCCAATAGCTTGTTCAAGCTCTGAATCAAGGTCAGAGCCTTCCTGATGCAACCATCTCTGGACGGACATGAGCAGTGTGCCTCGCTGATTTTCCAGGGTCTGTCAGTTCCTCCAAATTGACTAGCAAGGATAAACATGACACCCAATTTCACAGGAAGTCACTGCTGAGGGTGGGGTGTGAGGGGGGTAAGACTTCAAATAAGAGTGTTGTTTGGAGGGAGGCGGTGTAACCCAGTACAGCCTCTAACATTACCTCGGCAGAAATACGGACTCTAATAACTGCAGCCTGTATGTTCATTAATAAGTACTGTTAGCATGTCAGGATGCAGCCTTGGCTCTTAAGTGTACAAAGACACTTTAGTTTATTACGGCTTATGGCAGGAACCATGCTGGACACAGCTGGGCAGCGTGTGCACTACACAACCTCAAGGGATGCTATTTGTGTCATTCTTGTCCCTGTCTGTGTTGGTAAGGACATTTTCCCATAGCAGGGCTTCCCAGTCCCTGCAAAGGCACAAAGCGGCCCAGGTGACACTGCTTCTTAGCCCCTCCCCCACCATGGAAGTGGACCTTGGCACATAGTAAGCACTCAATAAGTCAAGTTGAGTGAAAGTGAAAGTAGTCCTTGCTTTCTCTTGGACCCGAAGGGCTTGAGGGCAGGGTGCTCTCTGGCCCAGTTATTCATGTGACTGCAAGTCACATTCAGTCGGATGAAATAAAGAATTCACTCACAGCCTGAGCTCTTTGACCCTTCCTTCCTAACAAGTCTTCACCACGTGCCGCTTAGACACAGTATTTATCGAACACTCACGATCTTTCACTACCTTCCTTGCTACCTTCCCTCTCAATCCTGTGGATTAGACTGTTCAAGAAACAGTACATTTTCTGCTACCTCCAGCTGCTTCGGGTTCCTGAGGTGCCACTCTCTTTCTGCTGGGAGTGCTATTTAAATGAAAGAAGAAAAAAAAAAAAGGAATAAAGAAGAAAGGACATGACTGCTCATAGGTGTGGTGGAGGAGAAAGTTTATTGTAGATAAAAGGGAGAGCACAGTCAGAGGCAAACATCTGGGTCTGGAAGAGTCCAGAGTGAACATGACCCTGAGGCGGGCTATGGGGTTGGGGGATGTGGGATCGGGTGCAGCAGCCAAGAAAGCAGAGCAGAAAGGTAAACCAGAATAGTTAGGTTATACAGGGAAGAGCCTCTAGGGAAGGGCAGCCCAGCCCCTGGGCTGGAAAGTTCAAGGTAGGGGTGGGGTGTGCCAGCCATACTCTGTAACTGGTAGGGACTGAGGGATACTGGGAGAACCTAGCAGCCAAGTCCGCTGCTTTCGATATGATAAATAGGTCAGAGACCTAACACTATTACAGATGAAGGACTTAGCCGAGGCCTGTCAGTGGGTGTTCGAGATTGCTTTCCTCCCTCTTCCTCCTCCTAGCTGAGTGGACTCTTTCTCTCTATTGCAACCATCAGGACTATTCATTCCCTCTTTGGGAATTCCAGCCACAGAGGTGAAGGGAGAAGAAGCTGGGTAGAGAAGAGCAAGGAAGAACCCTTATCCAGGCCTGGTGCAGGGCCAGAGCAGGGCCCTCAGCCGTGACCACTGGGGATAGGCGGCTGCTTCATCCCAACAGGTGCAAGAATGAGTCAGGCCACAGGCAGGGTGGAGGTGCCTGTGAAGGGAAAAAATCCTGCAGGGCTTCCTGGGTTTCGGAGCTGTAGGAAGCCCTCGGCTCCCGCTGGAGCTGAATGGCTCTTTCTCTCTGAAAACAAATGCTGGCCTTGTTTGCAGGTTTGTTTGTGTCTTTGCTTCCTCCAGGCGCTTTCTGTTCTCCTCCCCCAGGCTCAGCCTCAGGCAGGCCCCTCTGAGAGCCCAAGCTTCCAGAATTTCTGGAGCTTGCTCCTCAGCTCTAGCCAAGGGCAGACAACCCCTGGGGGCGCCACAAGAGGAAAGAGGGTTTTCCATTTCCAAGTGCAGACTGTCCCCAGCTTCCACAGCTTCTAGGTTTGACATTGCTGCAGAAGCAGGCCTCTGCACCCTACATTCAACAGTGAAAACTCCATTTCAGGGGAATATTCAATGCTGACATGGATGATTAGATAAAAAGGAGCTTTGTGTAAGAAGACTGCCTACTGTATGTAAATGCAAATGGTTCTGAGTGTGGTTAAGCCGGGAAGGCCAGGTACATCAATTGCACCGCCCGCCATTCAGGATACTTCCACCTTACAGAAGGTATATAGGGAGCTAATCCCATCATACACAGAAAAGCTTAGAAAAGCAAAATCTGTCAATAGAGTATGGGATAATGTTTACGGAGTCAGCTTCCGGGTGAGGCTAAATGCTGGGGTTCACGGGTAATCCTCTACCCAGTTCTACCAAGTGGACATAAGTCATTGATTACATCACCACCATTTCAGACCTTCCAAAGCCCAGCTTTGCTGGCTGGAAAGAAAATCATGAGATATAGAGATTAGTATTTTCCCAGCTCTGTGGCTGAAATTGAACCCAGGCCTGTCTGGACTATCTACACTCCTGCTCCCTGGATCAAGGCTCAGTATGCTGGTCTCTCAGTTTCAACTCCTGATTGGAACTTATTTCCCTGTTTTGGAAACTAAAAGCACCAGCACTTCCTGTCTACTGAGTCTCTCCCCACACCCCCTCCCCCACCCTAGAAGAGAAGACTCACTTCTTAAGATACATGTGGGCCACTGCCCTGCATGTCTTCTCATCAGCTACAGATTATCTCAGGCAGCTACTACTGGCATCTTGATTTCAGAGATGGGGCCATTGAACCTAGAAACATGCCTAGGGCACCACGCTGCTGAGAACTGGAGCTGGCCCAGAGTCTGCTCTTCTTGTAAGTACACCACATCACAATCCCCACTGAACTGAGACACAGCCTGGAGGTAAGGACATTGCTGGAGAGCAAAGCCTGAAGGTAGAGTGTGTGTTTGTGCAAGCTTATGTGTGTGTGGTATATGTGTGTGTATGTGTGTGTGTGTGTGTGTGTGGTGGTCATTGCACTCATGTGGGCCACGAAGGTGAAGGCCATGTAACAAATGTAGAGCTTAGAGACTGAGGAGGAGCTCACTCAAGTGCAGAGATGAGGAAGGCATTTCATGAGTTCAGAACTTTCAGGTGGGGCAGGCCACTATACAGATGGAGAGCCTGCTGGGTGGAGAGGCCACCATACTCATGCACAGCTTGAAGGTGGGGCAAGCCATTGTACAGGTGCACAGCCTGAAGGAGAGACATTCCACAGATGCAGAGCCCGGAGGGAGTGAAGTTGCTCAAGTGCAGAGAGTATTAAGACCAGGAAGACCAGACTATTACACAAGTACCGAGCAAGGAGGTAGGCCTTTGCACAAGTCTGGAGTCTGGAGGTGGGCGAAGCCATTACACAGACACAGAGCCTTAAAGGCGGCATTGCACAAATGCAGACCTTGAAGAGAGCATATTCAGAGCTTAAAGTGGAGACAGCCATTGCTGAGGCTGGAGGTTGGGAAAATATCACACTCTTGAAGAACAAGGAGGTAGAAGACCCCTGTTGCATGGGTACACAGCCTAGAGGCTGGAGGCCAGTCTTCCTGTGTGGAGACTCTGGGGTCTTGAGGGTAGCCATGAGCATGTAGGGATTGCTCTCCTGTAGAAGGCAGTGGAAAGCTAGCTGGCTTCAGGCATCAAGGGAAGAGTTGATGCACTTGGATGGTTTGCAGATATTTAGGACGTTTGAGAAGGTCCCAGTGGCAGTTCCTCAAACTGCCTTCCTTTTGGAGATCCTCTACCAGAGCCACACAGCTGGCTTCTCTGCATGACTCAGAAGTCATACATCCTTCTGAAGGCATGTGTAGGCAGTTTGCTACTAGACTGCAACAGTGAACACTGAACACTCACCCACGTCTCTATTGAGAGCCTTTCTGTGTTTCACATGGGAGCGCACCTCACTACTTCCCATCAGCTTCCTCTCAGGGGCGCCTCTCTATACCTTCTCTGCCTCCCTCATAAAGCAGTAGAGTTACAGGCTCTTCCTTCACTGGGGTGTCTGAAAAAAGGCAGTACTAGGCAAAGCAGAGCTCCCTATTCCAGTTCCTAACCATATTCTGGGGCTCCCTAGACAGAACAATGGCGAAGCTGGCCAGCTGGGAATTGTCTTTAGCCAGGGGGAGGATTACTCAAAGGGTATTCTGCTAATGTAAGGGAGGGGTGGGAGGATGTGGAGAACATGTATGACCAAGAGACTTCTAAGCAAGCTCCACAAAGATGTAACAAGGGCAAGGTCAGTGTGATGATTCGTGTTAACTGTCACCTTGACAGAATCTGGAGCCACCTGGGGCACAGGCCTATGGACATGCCTGTAGGAAATTACCCTGATTCACTGATGTGAGAAGACTCATTCATTCCTTGGGCAGAGGATCCTAGGCTGTATAAAATCAGTACAGTGAGCTGAGAACTAGCATTCACCCCTCTCTGTTTCTAGACTGCAAATGCAATGTGACCAGCTC
The DNA here is from genome assembly GCA_026225945.1 of Cricetomys ansorgei. Taxonomy (NCBI): domain Eukaryota; kingdom Metazoa; phylum Chordata; class Mammalia; order Rodentia; family Nesomyidae; genus Cricetomys; species Cricetomys ansorgei. The sequence goes on from JAMJFZ010000199.1 coordinate 63,541,451, forward strand.
CCTCGAGCTTCTGCCACTATGACTCCCCTTCCTGTGCATGACTTATTTTTCTGTTGCTGTGATAAAATTCTTGTAGAAGTTTATTTTTAGATATGCATAAAATAATTGTTTTATGCATTGTTGGGTGAGGGGCTCTGTAGTTTTAAAAATCCCATGGCAGCTTCCCAGACAGAGATGTACCTCTGCCTACCTGCTGCAGTGCTCAGGGGAAGAAAGCCATGGGTGGAGCCTTGCAGCATGTGTCTACAGCAAAGGATCCATCCAGTCCTGATCAGAGAACTGTGAGCTGGTAAGAATGTATAGAATTCTCAGAAGACCTCAACAGGGTGGGGCAGGGTGACTCAACTTTATTGGGGGAATGGGGATACATACATAGTCAGAGGAAGGGTCTCTGGTGTCCAGGGACATCATAGGAAACCCATTGGCTTAGGACAGGCAGCCCTACTTGCATATTAGGGTTAGCAGCATGGACCTAGGTATTTTCAGGGTATCAGAGGAAGATAGCTTCTATGGTTATATAGGGAGAAGTGCTACACTTCCAGATAAACAATTCTCCCAGGTCATATACCTTTGAAGGGGTGGTGCCTTGCTGTGAGCAGGCAGCATAGCTTGTGGCCTGTCAGAACTGTGGAAGGGAGGGGCCAAATGCCTGCTGCTCTCAAAATGAGAATTCTGGGGTTCTAGGCACACCTTCTAGCTCACCTCAGCTCTGAAATAGTCCCTCAGGGCTCCCTAGGTCTTGGCATTTTGTATTGTCTGCAGGTGTTGGGTTTCTATTGGGGGGATGTTTGATTGCTAATGATCTGCATATGCTATCAGTAAGACACCTGAGAAGTTCTGAATCAATAAAAACACCTGAGCTCAGACACTCAGGATTTGACTGTCCAATATGGCACTGCTCAGGATGGTGGTTCCCTCTGCTGAGGTCTGGCAGAGTTCATAGATATGAATATGCCTCCTTGTCATCCTGAATGCCACAGCAGCTTACTTCTACAAATACTCTAAGAAAACACAGCTTAGAGGAGAAAGGATTTGTCTTCCTGGGGTTTCCTTGATGTTGTGGAGTGGTTGACAAATACTTTCAGAGGATTTTCTGTTTTGCCCTCACCGGTACTCTCATCTCTATTTTACAGATGGGAAAGGTAAGGCTTTGAGACGAAAAGTCAGCTTGCCTCAGCCCTTGGATAAATAAGTGGTTAGGCATCATCACCCTGCTGCAACAGGTTCACTTGTGTTCAAAACTGACTGACAGAGTCAGGGCTGAATGCTCAACTGAGTTTGTTGGTGGGATCAAATAAGGCGTTCTAATATAAAGGATGTAATGTAAGGCTAGGTATTCAGTAGGAGCTCAATAAGTAGCAGGCAGTTCTTCAAAGGAGCTCCCTACAGAGTTATTTGAGATAAAGCCACGTACATACAACCTAGACACCCCAGGATGTGCAGTGATTGCATCAAGTTCAAGGTTCTGAGGGAACTGAAGATCAGGCTCAGCCATCTTTGCATAAAGGAGGTACTAGGAAGGCTTTTGACCCCACTAGCTGATATTTTGGTTATGCCTAATATACTGTTATAGGCAGTATATTGGGTAAAGGCTGGATTGAGACAATATTTCTCATTGGCTTCAAGGGAGTGGTTGTAACGCTTGGCCATTATAGTTGTGTCTGGTTGGCTTTATTAGTGGTGGAATAAGCATGGGTATTGGAATTCATGTGGGAACAACTCTATATGGGTCACCCTGACCCTCAAGCTCCTGGGAAGCAGCCATATTTTCTGGGAGGGTCTATCCTCTGGAGGAAATGTGGCCATAAAAAGAGCAACCTTCCCTGTGGAACTTCAAGAATGAGACTAGACACAGCAATGTTGGTGAGTATGCAATATTACATTTGCTCTAAACACTACACAAATTAACTTAGAGACGAGATGACTCTCATCCTCATTTCCATTTGTAGATGAGGAAGCCATAGCTCAGAAAGGTCAGGTAATTGACCAAAGGTCACAGTGTTCTGTTAAGTGGGAAGCTGGGGCTTGATTCCACCTGGTTCTTCTCGTAGGCTTCTAGTGAAAAAGAATAGACCCATAGCTGGAGTTGATGGGACACAAACTGACTTATAGTATGGAACCAGATCTCCACTTAGGGGAGATTCCTCCTCTCAGAGAGATGCCAGCATCTTAAGGATAAGTGCATTTCTGCTGAGACAGAGGAACTAAGCATCGATCCCATGTTGGCTCAAGACAGTGGAACAGAACATAGTCTGTGTGAACTTACATCTGTCCTACCTGGATTAGAGTACTTTTCGGAGAACACCCCCAGCCTGCAGTTTTCCCACACAGCTGGCAGCAAGCAGTGTCTCAACTGCAATAATACTATTCGGTAAGTTCTGTCCAATGCTCCCTCACAGATTCTCACTGAAGAAAACCTGAGAGGACCCTGCTGCTTATGTAAGAGTCAGATTTGTTCTTTTTATTCTTATGATGTTAGACTCAAATTAAGAAAGGAGGGAAAAATTTTTTTAAAAAATTTAAAACTCTATTTCTCACTTCCTTCTTCTCCATTTTTCTAAATATGTGGTTTGAAAAAATTAACAAAAAGAAATGAAAGAAAGGAGGGAGGGAGGGGTGGGAAGTCTGACTCCACTGGCTAGCTGCCCCTTAGGATGTACCTTGTACTGATCAGAAAGTTCTAGAAGGGACAGTTTTCTCTCTTCCTAGTGGGCTCTGGGAACTGTTGTTTTAACCTTTCCCAGAGGCAGTCCAGAAGAGAGAACAGCACACATCTGGATCCCAGGACTGCAATGTCCCTTGGTGACAGGGAGACCTGAGACGACGACATAGTATGGACATTTTCTTAAAGGGAAAATGGCTCATGTACCTTCCAGAAGGACTGATTACTGTGAGGATGCACCAAAGGCGGTGTGGAACATGCCCAGCAAACAATCTTGGCTCAGGATGTGTGTAGTAGAACACCTCTGTGGCAGCTCAGCAAACAGGACAAGGAGGCATATTCGTATCTGCAGAGGGAACCACCTTCCGGGCCAGCGCCATACTCGATCAACAGTGGAACCCCAAGCGTCAGCTCAGATGTTCTTTCAGAACTCCTCAGGTGTTCTACTGATAGCACATGCAGATAGATCATTAGCAATTAAACAACCCCCACAGAAATCCATCACCTGCAAACAATGCAAAACACCCGAGACAGCCCCTCACCCAACAGTGCATAAAGCAATTATTTTATATATAACTAAAAATAAATTTCTGCAACACTCTGCACTGAAAAAACTTAGTTCTTTTTTTATTTTTTATTTTTAGAAGGTTTCCTTAAGTAGATTTTGAAAACTGTAAAGCTTCTCTATGTAACTGAGAGTTGATTTTAATAGGAAATGTCCCCACAGGCTCGTGTGTTTGAACTTGTTCCCCGAGTTGGTGGTGCTATTTGGGAAGGTCATGAACTTCTAAGAAGCAGAGCCTTGCTGAAGGAAATACATCATTAGGGGTGAACTTTGAGTTTGTAGAGCTGGCTCTCACTTCCTGTTCTTTCTCTCTGCTCCAGCATTGTGGCTAACATGCGGTCACTCTGTTTCATGACTGCCAGGCCAGTCTCATGTTCCTGTTATCATGGCCTCCCTGTCATGATGTGATGGACTGTATCCCCCTCTGGAATTGTAAATTAAAATAAACCCTTTCCCCTCTAAAGTGCTTTCTCTTGGTATATTCTATCACAGTGACAGAAAAAGTAACTAATACACTAATCAACTAGAAATCTTTTTATGTTTAAAATTAGTCTTCCAGTGTTGGGGACCACTGCTTGGCTGCTTAACCTCTCTATCTGCCAATAACCCTTTAGAATATTGGGCCTGTCCAATTCTGTATCATACAATGTGATGTAAACCAATATAATTATTGTGGCTGACCTGCTTTGCAATTAGGTATTATGGTAGGACTTTTGGGATAGCTCCCTAAAGGATGCAAAATAGTTTCCTCCATGTTCCACTTTGCCAAGAATTTCTGTGCAGCACTAGCCGCCATCTTGCACCACTGGGTGTTCTTAAGGCTCGCTTTAGTTGCTTTTCTCATTGCTGGGACAAAATTCCTGAAAAGGGCAACTTAGGGAAAGATTTCGGCTTACAGTTTGAGGGTATAGTCCATCATGGCTAGGAAGGCATTGTGGCAGGAGTGTGAGGTCACACTGCTGGTCATGTTGCTTTTGCTGCTGCTCAGCTCGTGTGTGTGTGTGTGTGTGTGTGTGTGTGTGTCTGTCTGTCTGTCTGTCTGTGTGTGTGCACTCATGGGCATATATATGTGTGTGTGCATGTGTGTGCACTCATGGGCGTGTATATGTGTGTGTGCATGTGTGTGCACTCATGGATGTATATATGTGTGTGTGCATGTGTACAGTCCAGGCCACAGCTCACGAAATCGTGCTGCCCAATTAGGATGGGTCTTCACATCTCATTTAACCCAATTAGAGACTCCCTCATAGATAAACCCAGAGGTATGTCTCCCAGGGGAGTCTATATCCTATCAAGTTAACAACTGTTATTAACCATCATAAGTGTCAAAGACATTTGCTGAGGACAAATGGGGCTCGAATTGACAAGCAACAGAGATTCAGCCATTCTAACTCTGGCTGACTATCTATTCTGAGACAGAACCATGTTTGCTAAACTACAGGTTTCTGAGAATTTTGTTGAAGGGACCTGGATCTGAATATAACCGATGAATTTTCCCTTTGATCCTCACTTGGCCTTCTGGCATTAATGACTGTCTCCTTCCATAGGCTGCCAGCAAAGACCTACTGTGTACAGATAAATAAAATGATGTCATGTCATATAATTGCTTAGCAATACACTATGAAGATAAAACCTCCAGTTCAGGTACACATACATCTCTTATACAACCCTTTTTCCCCCAATAGACTATCAAGTATAAAATGAAATGGCTGCATCATCATAAACAAACAGGGGAAGTTTCTAGTTGCTTTTCAGCTAATATAGGAAAGACATCTGGTACAAATGGCGTGGCCACAGACGATCTCATTGACTTCCCAGAGGAATATCTGGTTCCTGACACTCTCGAGCTCCTACCTTTCATAGACAAGGCAAGAGAAATGGTGTATCAATCATAACAGAGAAAACTCCAGGCAGCAATGCCTCAGATACCTCCTGAGTAGACTCCAAGCTCCACACTCCTGTTTCCCATGCTTGGTAGCATATGTGTTGAGGGAATATTCAAAATGATCTTTAGGAAAAATGTTCCCCTGGTCTTTGCTTGGACATGTTTGGAGGCAGGGATTCTACCACATTTTGTCTACTCTGTAGAGAGTAGGGAATACTAGAATGTGCTGGAATCTAATCTTATAAAACTTCCACTCACTGGGCTCAGTTCAGATTTCCAGGTCCTCAAACACTTTCTATCTCCTCCACTGTCAGGTGGATTCCACCAAGGAGGCACTTGGTGGAAATGGCAGTAGGGACCGTATCTTTGTGGCACTTCGCTTATGGGTATTTCTTAAGGTGAAGTACGTACTACCAATCAGACCATGATCACATGATGGGCCCCAGGGTACAGAAGACGAAGACATGGTCTCTGACCTCGGATGGGGCATCCCTGGAATGAGACTCATCCTTTGACTCTCAGTCTTGGGGTGATATGAGACCCCACACTAATGCTTCCTTTTCTTTCTCCCTCTCTGGAAAAGCAGGAAAAAGAAACACAAGCCCTAGTTGCTTTTCCTTTCCAACATTCCAAGGCAGCCTGATCGATTCGACTATTGCCTGGATAGAACTCTCCTAAAACACTATTGTCATTGTGATAAAAGAAGCATTTTAAAAAGAGGGGTAGCTTGGGCGTCACAGCTTGAGGGCAGCAGTCCATCATGACCAGGAGGTACAGTGGTGAACCATGGCAGCAGGCTACTTGCTCAAACTGAGTACAACAGGAAACAGAGATGGGACAGGAAAGTGGGGCTGGACCATAAAACTTAAAGGCTCCCCAACCCTGTGACCTCACCTCCAAAGGGTTCCACAACTTCCCAAAACAGTGCCATCAGCTGGGGACCAGATGTTCAAATACAGAAGCTTGGAGGGACATTTCACCTTCAAACTGACTCATTATCCAGAAGCAAAATAACAAGGGAAGTGTACAGAAATAACAGCTCAAGAAACAGAGGGGGCCAGGCAGCACTCAGACCCTACTTCAGTCCCCGGAGGCAAGGGGACCTCAGCAGACCACTGCTCCTTGTGGTTTCATGGACTTATAAGCAGAGAAAAGGAAGATTATTACCTATATGAATGGTGTTTTCAAGAGGGAAAATTAAACATAAATAAGATAAGTGACCCTTCACACAGTGCTGGGTCCAGTGGAAGCCATCATTTTCACGTGTGCTGTGGACTCATGAGCAGCATTCTGCCTATTTGCACTAGGTGGTTCCCCGATAAACAAGGTCCAAATAGGCTCCCTTCTTCCTTCAATCATACGAAATGGAGCAGAGAGGTATACAACTCTGTTGGCCCCTTGTATTTGCACCTCTGAACCCCAAGAATAGCAAGTGATGCATCTTTATTGTTCATAAACTGTCCAGATTAAGGTCTTATATTACAACAGATGATTAGACTAAGACAATTCCAGGGTACAGAGATACCCAAGATCATCAAGCCAACTGGGCGACCAGTTTGGTTCCCAGCTTCTATCTGCTGATTATATTTGATACAAGACAAGAAGCATTTGAACAACTGTCATGGTCGTGTGGGAAAGAGTCCTGAAGTCTTGTGCGGCTTTCACCTCTAACCAGGGTGACTTGGGCAAATTGGTGAACCTCACTGAGCTGCAAGGGTTTGCTATGTAAACCAAAGGTGTCAACACTCAACATACACTCACCTTCTTGAAGATTTCAACAAATCGCTTCCCAAGAATGTTCAATGGTGACACAAAGAATGTTCTAAAAGGAGCAGTTCTGTGGGTGGAAGGTCATCAAAGCTAAGGGTCACAGGGACTTGAGCTTGACAGACTGCCTTCATCGCACTCTGCACACAGCTTGCCCACCTTTGCTGTCCATGGTCTCAGTCTCTTTACTGACAGGCATCCTGGGGCCATAGCCTGGCCTAGAACATTCCATGGTCAATAATTGCCAACCTGACCCCATGAGAGGAAGTGTAGCAGATATCTGCCCACTAAGGTGAGTGGGGGTGACCTAGCATGGCTTAAATTGCTTTTGGATGCCTGGAGCAGCAGGTTTTCTACAGCAATGGAAGATCCAACCCTAGAGTAAGATGCTGCTGTTAACACATTGGGAGGCATAATTATTTACATATTCATAATGACTAATCTTAGTTGAAGGCTTATTCTGTGCCAGGGTCTTTGTGTACTCACACTATTTATTTCATTTGCTGTTTCTGCAGACTTTGGGATTCAGAGACACTTCTGCATAAACTGGTGCTAATTAGCAGCCACTAAGTGTGTCTGAAAACTGAGAGTACACTTGGTATGAAGCAAGACTTGGATAGTATACACATTGTGCCAGGTGTACACACGTCTTGCACACCCCTCTCGCTAACTCTTTGCCTAGCTTAGCCACAAGTTAGCATTAGTGCATCAGTCTGAGTGCTGTAACAGGGTCCCCAAATATCAATGGCTTATATCGTGCAGAAATTTAACTATGGCAAAACTCTAATGGCCATTCCAATATATATTTGCGTAGGCAAGCCAGAGCTCATATAGCAAGTCCACAATAACCAGAGCCTAGGCTCCTGCATCTTACTTTCACATCCTCATCACTTACATCACACGTTCCAAGATGCCTTCTTGCTTCCTACCTATCACGTCTTCATTCCAGGTAAGGACAAGAGGGGAATGGAAATTTCACTTGGTACCTCTCTCTTCTCATATCCTATTAAACAAACACAAGGGACTTGAAATCCCGAATGGTGGCTGCTCCATCATCACCAAGAGGCTCAGCATGTCTTGTCTTCATGTCCGCTGGCAGAAGACTCCTTTCCTGGCCATCTGAAACACTGTGCTGCATGAGAGGCCTCACCCCAAGGCAGCTGGCTTTCCCTAGGGCATCAGTTACTTTTTTTTTCAACTGCTGTGATCAGTTGCCTCACAAAAGCAACTTAAACAGGGGTTTGTTTTGGCTTACAGCTTGAGGGTACAGTTCATTATGGCAGATTAAGTCATGGTGGCAGGAGTGTGAAGCAGCTGCTCGCACTGCACTCACAGTCAGGAAACCCAGGTGGATGCATGCTGGTGCTCAGCTCAGTTTCTCCTTTTATTCAAACCAGGACCCCAGCCCAGGGAATGACACCACCCATAATTGAAAACGGTCCTTCCCACATCAATTAATTCAATCTAGAAATCCTTCCCTGCTGCAGAACGTGCCCAGAGGTTTTTTTCCAAAGTGATTCTAGATACTATAAAGTTCACAGTTAACCATCACACCTAGAACCTGTAATTCACAGATAGAGTGAAGAGGAAGCCATGATGCTTCTTGTCACTGGACTCTAACACCATGACTTTGACCACAATTTTTCTGTCAGTGTCATTACCAAAAGCTTCCCATACTCACAAGATGGGACATTGGGTATAAAGATCTATCTTCCGATGAAAGAGGAATCAAAGGATTTGGGGTCATCTTGTTACAGAGATGTAGTCCCTTCACCTATAAGATAGTAGTAACATCTGCCCCCAGGAGCCAGGAGGGGTTAAGAAGAGGTCACAGGGATGGGAAGAACCAGACTCAGAAAGAGCAGGAGAGAAGAGGCAGTACTGCCCTCTACTTGCCCCTGTACAGAGATGACCTTGCTTCCCCATGACCCTGCAGTGGTCTGCGCAGTCACAGAGTACACGTGTGAGATCTCCTGAGCCTGGAGTGTTTGTGAAGACGCTCATAGCTATAATGTAGTAATTAATTCAAATCCAAGTGGGTGGGTAGCTCTGTGTTGGGGGATGGGGAGTGTTCTGCTTCCCCCACTGGCACAGCACTTGTTCCCATATGGGGAGCACATAGACGCAACTCATCACTCACTCCATGTGCCAGCTATGAGACAATGACTGGCATGTGCTGGAGTATGCTGGAGAATTTAAATGACTTTCATTTCTGCATGTTGGCGGCATTTTATAGTTTTATAGCATGGAATGCTGTGGTTTTAATATGCCCCCCCCCCAATTCATGTAAGACGTCCCAGGTTGAACACTTCTTACTCAGCGCAGTGGTGCTGAGATGGATGCTAGGGAATGGGGCTCAGTCTTGAGGGCCCTGTCCTTGTGAGTGGATCCATGTTGTCAGCACTGGTAAGTTTGATATCAAAGTGATTTGGGCTCCTTCTTGCTCCTTCCTTACCCTTCTGCCTCCCATCTGGCTGACTCATCAATAAAGCCTTAGCCAAGGCCAGCTCCTTGACCTGGGACTTCCCAGTCACGAGAATGATGAGAAATGATGGATTTTCTTTATAAATTTAGCTCCTCCTCCCACCATGCAGCTGCACAAGGGAACTACACAGATTCAAGTGGAAGGTGCGGTGCTGTATTTATTAATGGATTCTTTGAGGACAGATGCCACTGGAGCAAGCCAGGGAAACTCTGTATCCTGTTTGTGGTGATCAGGTGTCCGAATGATGCAAGTGCCTGGCAGAATTCCATTCTCTATCAGCGTGTTCAGCCTTTTGACATCGTGGCATGACGTCATCTGCACAGTCCATGCTCAAGAACAACGTAATTGAGTTACCAAAGGGAAAAAGGAAATCATAAACAAATCTCGTAATGGTTTAAGTAAGTTTGTATTTTGCCTCACTCAAAGCTCTTCTGGGACTCCTGTTGCTTATAGGCTGTAGATTGGACTTGCCTAAGGCTAGTGAGTGTTCACCAAGAGGTAACTGCTTTACTGTTGGAAGTAATTACAGGAGTGTCTGTTCTCCATTTCTCAAGGGTCTGAAGGGAAGAAAGCCCAGGAGGCTGGAAGCAGGAAAGGAGAAAGAGGAATGGGAAATGAGAGGCAGATAGAAGGCAGAAATACATCACACAAGAAATTAAAAAAACAAAAAAAACAAAAACAGAGATCCAGGCTGGGCAGATGGCTCAGTGGATAAAATGCTTTCCATAAGCATGAGGACATACATGTGTGTGGTGTGTGGCATGTGAGAGACAGAGAGAGAGAGAGAGAGAGAGAGAGAAAGAAAGAGAGAGAGCAAGAGCATGTGTGTAAGCCCATGCTCACGCATGTGTGCACTGGAGGTTGGTTCCCTGTCCAGTGGCTCCACTAGCTTGATCACATGCTCTTTTTAGTAATCAACTCTCAGGACACACCAGTCTCTCCATGCCCAGCGTCTTTACCCCTCATCTAGCCTGACACCCAGCTTCCCTACATGTATGTTGAAAGGACCTCAGAGTGGGCACAGAACACATCCAGACTCCAGATTCTTAGCACAAAGGAGATGTATCTGCCCCAGAGGGACAGAAGGCAGAAAACAGGGGGAAAGAGTAGGAAAAGACAGGTATTTGTCCCCAGAGGGACAAGGGACTATCTCTGGATGAGAGGAGACAGACTGTGGCCCTAAAGCAAATGATGGGATATATAGGGTCCTAGGTGGGAAGGGGGAAGGAAGAAGGGAGGAGGTACCTTTGGAGAAAGGTTGGGTGGCTGATTCTGATTGGCTGGGAGGAGAACAAAGAAGAGGAAATGTAGACTTTTTGGTGGGGGAACTGTGGTAGGGTTTCTGGGAATTGGGCCTGTGTGAAGCTGGGACTTAACAAGTCTGCCTGACCCATCACCATCTTGGGGCTATGTGGGAGATGTGCTACATAGGCTGCACTTCAGGAATCAACTAGAATTCCCTCCTCTCTTCCGCTTATCTCTCTCACTGTAAATTCATCCTCTGGAGGGCACCTAACTGCATCGAGGAACACCCCATCACCTTGCTCTAAGTCTCTGTGCTGTGTGTGTGTGTGTGTGTGTGTGTGTGTGTGTGTGTGTGTAGACCAAAGAACAACCTGAACTGTTGTCTCTCAGGCTCTACTGACTTTGTGTTGAAAAGACAGAATCTGCCCCTGGCCTGCAGCTCCCCAAGTAGGCTAGGCTGCCTACCCAGCGAGTCCTGGGGACCACCTGTCTCCACCACCACACCCGTGTTTTGTTTGTTTATTTGTTTGTTAATATGGATCCTGAGGATCAAACTCAGGTCTGCACGCTATCGAGGGAAAGCCTTCACTAACTGAGCCCTCTGCCTGGCCCCTCTCCAACACTCCTGTGGCTTTTTATGACACACAGTTGGGAAACAATGACAATGACAGACAAGTTGGGAAAAGCAAGTCTTTCTGATTCCAAATAGTAGTCTGCTTCCAGATATTGGCTGCTCTGTCCTGTGGCCCATGTCTATGCTCCTCCTCAACCCATCCATTCAGCTTCTTGCCCTAGAAACCTACAGCAAGATTTAATCCTTCCCTACCCTGGGAGCTTCCCTCCCTACCCATTCTCTCTCCTCCTTTGTCACACTTTGAACTTTTCTTTTATATCTTATCTGTAACCGTCCTGTAACTGTCACTTGTGTATCTATGGATTTCCCTCTACCATGGATCTAGGACTTTGCCTTATTGACATAAAGTATTATGGATATGTATTAAGTATTGACATGTGGTGGGCAGCACGGGGGAGGGATTCAGGACATTCAGTCCTCTGTAGGAGGACCTATCTACAAAGAAGGCTTGACACTGGGTTAGTAGTCCTTCCATAACACATAGTAGGTATACAATAGGCACATAGTAGTAGTAAAACGATAGCCCTTCACAAATATAAAACATCAGTCATTCCCCTTTAAAGTGTAGCTCTTGTGTCACTACATGCTGGCTGCTGAGATCAGAAGGATCCTATCTGATCCTTCGACTTATGGTAGAAGGAATTCAATCCACTTAGCGAGGCATGCACAGTCTTAGAGACTGGGTCCAGTAAGTGATGAGAAGAGGCAAGAAGAGGGAGCAGAGGAAGCAGCTACTGTACCCCACAGGGTCGTACAGACACAACAGAAACTCCTTAGGCCACAGTGTCTGAAAGCCATGTTAGGGTTTCAGACCAAGCATGTTTTATTTTATTTTTAGTTTATTATATTTTTTTACTTTAAATTATGTGTATATGTGTATGGGTATGCACCTGTGAATGCAAGCGCCTGTAGTCCAGAGGTGTGAGGTCTTCCAGAAACTGGAGTTACAGATGGCTGGGATCCACCTGAGATAGGCGCTTGGGAACTGAATTTGAGTCCTCTGCAAGAGCAGTAGTCACTCTTACCCACTGAGCAGTCTCTCCGGTCCCCAAATGGTTTTAAGTATGCGTATTCTACTCACCGCTTGATCTTGCCAATTGCTTGTCTTCCATACAAGCCAGTGATGATGTCATTTGCCCAATCACAAGTCTGGACCACATATAAAGGTGAAGGCCCTGTAATATTCCATAGAAGCTGCTGCTGTGAGTCAGCAGTCCTCACTGCCTCATTATGAATGATGGCCAGCTGCATAGTGTCTATCTGCATGGACTACTCACATAGCACATGGTGTCTGTCTCCTCTCTTGATAGCCTGCAGAGCCTGCTCCACTCTGAGCTTCTTTTGTAGTGATACCAAGCTCAGGACTTACTATGCACAGCATTTTGGGGCCTAGGAGAACTCAAAGCTGCTGCCTTGGTCTCTACCCCTACCCCTTTCTGTGTTTCAGAATGGCGAGCTCAAGGCCCTCCTATTCCTACTGGAGCCTCACTCCCAGGCTGCAAAGTCTTTTCTGGGCTTTTATAGTAAATTTAGAAACTGAAGAAGGGAGTGTAGGTGCTTTAAGATCCTGAGAGCTGGAAGAGCACCTCAGAGCCTTCCTTGTCTTGGCTTTGTCCTTGGTGTCTTGTATCCATTCTATGGTTGCTGGCCACACCTTCCTCTTCTCTAACCCCAAATTTCCTCCTGCTACACTGAGTCCCAGATGCTTGGTGATCCATCATTCCTGTGGCCCCCAGTGAGCTCTCTGTCCTCAAACTCACCATGGCTTCACGACAGCAGGCATGGACAGAGACATGCTGAGGGTGTAGCGCATCCTAAGGACCAGCATGTGTTATCAGATGTCTTAGTAACTTCAGCTTTCAGATAGGTAAACTGAAGCTAAGAGAGGTAGAATGACCAGGTAGATGGGAGGGTATGTTCACATCTGGTCCTGCCCCTGCAGTAGACAGGGTTGTTTCCTCCGCCAATAGAGTATGAGCTGCTCAGATTCTCTATCCGCATCCCCAGTGACCAGATATTTGATTAGTTATTACTCCTGCTAAGCATCTAGTCCCTGGGACTCTGAGATGGATGAAGTTTGATAATGACTATCAGGGGGAGCTGCTGAGCAATGTGGTTCAGAGTTTGCACTCCGAGTCACACTGACACAGTTCTAGCGGCTGTCATGTGGCATCGCTCCTCCAAGCTTGAGCAGGTAGCACAGCTCTCCTGATCCTAGTTTCACGTTCCAAACTGGAATGACCATTACCCTTGCTCCTTTCCCTCAGGAGATCTCTTGATGAGATCAAGAGAGTTATAAACAAAGGGGAGATCCACGGTATCTCTCTGCTGGAGGCTAAGGGTCCAATCTAAATTTCAGCCCTCATCCAGCAGTAACAAAGTATTTTTTCCCGTCACTCACTGGACAAAAAGCAGAAAATTTAAATCAAACCACAAGTTTTAAATCTAGGTTCAAAGTTGCTCAAGTAGACACTGAGAGGTATGTATGGCCATACAAAAAGCAGATTATTGCCATGGAACACATACTAGCATGCTGGGGTCTACCATTAAAAAAAATGGCAACCCAGAGATGCAGGCACACAGGCTTTTTAAGAGAAACAGGCACTCACTAAGGGATCTCTCTGATTGGTCAGGACATGAACCCAGATCCTTACTGGATTGGCTCGTTACATCTGGGGAGGGAGGGAGTGAGGAGCTCATGGGGAAGTGAGGAGAGTGAGAGACATTCAGAACATTCTGATTGGCCACAGGCTGGCTTCGAGACTTTCTGAGATCTACCAGGGATTCTCGCAGAAGCCAGGTCAGGGAACAGAATGAAGCCTGGGACAAAAGTGGAACCGCCCTAGTCCTCTCAGGTCCAATCTGAATTTCAGCCCTTATCTAGTAGTGACAAGCCATTCCCGTTACTCACTGGACATTAAGCAGGAAATTTCAATCAAACAACAAGTTTTAAATGTTATCCATGATCTAACAATATGAGAATGCTGGGTTTTGGGGTTTTATTTTTGTCTTTTTTTCATTAATCACCCATCATTTTCTCTAATCCATAACAGATAATTAACAGATGCTGTTGCCAGCAGCAGAGGCTTCAGAATTCTCTAACATAGATTTTAGAACAGCAATGATTAAAAAAATAAATAAAAATACTTAAAGGGCTTTGGAGATGGCTCAGTGCATAAAGCACTTGCTGTGCAAGGGTGGGGGCCTGGGTTCAGATTAGCAGAATTTATGTCAAGTTGCGCTTGGTAACACACGTCTGTAATCCTGTCATTCCTACATAGAGATGGGAGACAGAGATAGGAGAATTCCAGGAAGCTTGTTAGCCTGCTAGCGTGGTGTACACATCATTGAACAACAATAGACCCTGTCTCAAAGAAGGTTAAAAGCAAGGACCAACATCCAAGATTTTCGCTGATCTGTATGCCACATCGTTCGTGCTGTGGCGCATAGACATTCTTACTCCCACACATTAACAGGCACATAGACATACACACAAACACAAAGTTTTAAGAAGTTTTAACAAGCAACCATAAACACACCGGAAATAAGCGAAACAACAGAGAGCCTTTCGAAGAAGTAATTTTGTGATGAGATAGAATATGCTGGGAAGGAACAAATGAAAATTAGAACTGAAAAATACCATAACTGAAATGAAAAGGCATGTGGGTAGACTCAAGATCAGAGTAAGGATGTGTGTGTGTGTGTGTGTGTGTGTGTGTGTGTGTGTAGTGTTTGTATATATGTGCATATGTGTAATGTGTGTGTGTGTGTGTGTGTATACATATACAGTGTGTGTGTAACTGTTTGTTATGTGTGTAATGTACATCTGTGGAGGTCAGAGGTTGTCATCATGTGCCTTCCTCAACTGCTCTCCACCTTATTTTTTGGGAAAGAATCTCTCACTGAATTCAGAGTTCCAAATTCAGTTAAACTGGTGGGTCAGCAAGTCCCAGGATCCTCCTGTCTCCACCTCCCCAGGGCTAGGATAACAGGTGTGTACGGCCATGTCTTGATTTTATAAGTGGGTACTGAAGATCAGACTCAGGTCTCTGTTGTTGCACAGCAAGCTCTTTACTAACATAGCCATCCTACCTCAGGGATAGAATTTTAACTTCAGGGTTAATCTCCCTTATTTTCTGAAGTATCCCTAAGGGTCTGGAAGTCTGAGAACAGAGTGACCATCTCTGCACCCTGAAGATCCAGCCCCTGCCTTGCTCTAGGACTGCTTGAGTACTAGTGGAATCTGATTGGCTGTGAGGCCGTTATTGACAGATAAAGTGCTTGCAATGGAAAGCTTCTCCTCCTCCCATGTCAACTTGCAGGGGGCACAGTGTTAACTCCTGGGATGGGGACATGGTTTCTAGTTCAAGGTGGCTGGTCATGGGATCGTTAGATGGTCAGCCCTTCCTCTATGAGATGCCAGCCCACATTGGAAGATTCCATTTGTAGGGTTAGCTGAACCATCACAGAACCTCAAATCTGAACCCCATTTTTCATCCAGGAAAACTGAGACACCAAGAGAAAGGGACTTAACTCAGATCCTATTTCCGTGTGTGGTAAGAGTCAGAATGAAATCTAGATCTTTAGCTTTTTCACCTTCAAGTCACAGATGTTACAGGTTGGACTGAGATTTCTAGGTCCCATGCTGACCTAGATAGGGCAAGGATAGCAAGAAGCTGTTGATATCTTGTATTCATTCAGAAAATAGTTTCTGAGCTCCATGTTCTCATTAAGATTCATAGTGTGTATTATTCCTGTGTAATGAACCACTCCAAACCCCAGTGGCCTAAGCCCATAGACACTAGACATTGTCCATAAGTCCATGGGTCAGTGGGTGGTTGTGGAATCTCTCCAGGCTTGGCTGATCTTGGCTGAGATTTTTTGCTACATCAGTAGAAGGTATGGAAGAGCCTCACTTGTTGGGGTTGGTCTGCGCCTTACTCTAACATAAGTTACTCCTTCTTGTATAAAACAGTGGATTTTCAGGGTGTGGCTTGCCCTAGGAGATTCCATGTTAGAAGCAGCTTTTGACCTCATTTGGAGGAAAGAAGAAGACTGAAGACCCTAAGGGTATGGCACAAACACCACCACCTGCCCAACACTACCCATGCAGCACAGACCGATAAATGACTTATTCGTGAGAGTAGAAAGGGTGCCTCTCTGTAAGTTGATTAGGGTATATCAGACTTTGTCAGAGATAAACTTTATAAGTTTATCTCAATTTTGAGAGTGTAAGGACATGTGGGCATAGTATAATTATAACAGGGGATTCGGGGCTAAGAACTTACCAGACACACCAGATCCAAGAAAGAGTGGAACTCCCTTGCCTAGACCCCATAAAATGCTAGATACCTAACAATGCAGTGACAGCACAGTCCCCCCGCCCCGAGTATCTGGTGTGCATCAAGGACTGACAAAGAACCCCTGTGTGCCCCTGGAGCCTCAGCTGGACCTTCATATTGCCTCAGCTTACCCAACTGCCTGCTTTCCCCTGTTAACTCATCTGGGTCTCGGTATAGCTGTCAGCAGTGCTAGTCTTGGGTTCCTCGTCTTATCAATGCAGATTCTGTTAACATTTTTATCAGCATTTCTGAGGTTTTTTGAATTCTGCTATAGATTTTTAAACATATATGTGAATCACACATATGTGTGTATGTGTGTGTGTGTGAGAGAGAGAGAAAGAGAGAGATTTACTGTGTGATAGGTGATGTATGATATGAGAGTTAATATTAGCGATTAAGATTAGAATCAAAGACTCTGCATTTATCTTGGCCAGATCACCAAGGTAGGTGAGGTTATCTAGCAAATTGCTGCCACTGAAACTTAAGCACCTTGTAAATTTACTATTATTTGATAAATTCTGACTCTGTGGAAAGATGCAACGTGGTGGTTTGAATGAAAAATGTCCTCAATAGGTTCACATACTTGGTCCACAGTTGGTGCTGGGGGAGAGCTTATGATCTTTTAAGGAAGGGTTATAACCTTGCTGCAGGAAACGTGTCACTATGGGCAGACTGTCAGGGTTTATACCCTAACCCACTTCTGGTTCAAGCTCTCTGCTTCCTGTTTGTGATTGAAGATCTCGAAGTTTCCTTATTAGGCTGCCTGCTGCCATGTCTCCCGCCCTCAAGTATGGACCCGCCCTCTGGAACCATACACCAAAATATACTCATTCTGTGAGTTTCTTTTAACCATGGTGTTTTATCACAGCAGTGAAAGGAAGCCAATACTGAAAACCATCTTGCGAACTTACTGTTATTCAATAAATTCTGACCTTGTGGAAAGACACAACCATGTTCATCTGTTTCTGAATGCATGTGCTCGCAACACTCATGTGGTAGATAGAGATGTCAGAGTGATCAGAGCACGTAGCCCTCTTTCTCCAGTAGACTAGTCCAGGCTTCGCTATGTTGGATAGATAGGTCCTGAGGGATCAAGTGGATGCTGGTAGATCAAGGCCCCAAAACACTCTGTTTCCAGCCTCAAAGCCCCCGCTCTGTATATTCTTTTGGCCTCAAATAACAGGACCTACCAGACTCCAGAAATGGGGAGTACATTCCATCCAATCATCAACTACAAAACTGCACTGCCAAGGAACCTGGATGCAGGGTGACTGACAACTGAGATCATTTTTTGCAGTTCATCCTGGAGCTGCTTCTGAATACTTTGCTTTGATTTCTTCCGGGTTTGTTGAGGCTATGAGAGATGCTTTGGTCAATAAAATGAGGCCTCTCATTTCCTCTCACATTTCCCTCTTTTATTTATGCGAAACAAGGCCAGAAAGGGGATCTCTACCAGCCTGAAATTCCAAATGACTATGACATTCAGATTCTGCACCCCCCCCCCCCCCCCCCGGTCCCTCACTTACCCGTGATGTACAGGTAGCATTGGAAGCTCATTAATGGAAAGCTATTTCCTTCTGGTTAAAAAAAAAAAAAAAAATCTGTCTTTGGTGAATATGTAACGTTCCAAGCTACGCATAAGAGTTTATCTAGCGAGGCCTGGCAATCATCTGGCTAAGAGAGCATGCCTAAGGAAACAGATTCGACTGATAATATGCTAGAGAGATGTGAGGGATGGTTATGCTTTTAATGAGATGCTATACTCTTCCTTCCCATCAGCCCTTGCTTTGATACAGCCACACTGGAGTCGCCATGAAGCCCTGTTAAGTCTGCTTTCCTATCTGAGTCCTAACTCAGAAAGATGTAACTTTTCCTTTCTCTTCTTTGCCAACTCCTCTTTTCATATCCTGGCTGGAATCTAACTATGCTTTCTCTGGTACTTCTAGGATTTTTTTTTCTTAACTGTTTCTTCTGAGGCTACCTCCCTTTTACCGTGCGGCTGCTTGTGAAACCTCAATGCCTAACTTAAAAAGACACGGCTTTCTAGCTTCCTCTTCCCTACATTCCTCCTCCTGAGTACAACTTGCCTTCTCTGTTGTTTTTCTTTTAAACTCTAATAAAATTGTACCCAAACCTTTCCCAAGACCATTCTTAAAGACTACAAAACCCTGAGAGGAGACCCTAATTTCCTAGCAAAATATAACACCCCAAAATTTCTGGAAAGGACATAACAAAAAATCCTTTGTTTTAGGTCTCTGAGATCTGGGGATACTTGTCACAGCGACACAACATTGTATGCTGACTGATACAAGCCTATGCCACACACCACTCACTCACTAGCTATGAAGGTTAAAAAGGAAAAAGAAAACCCTTGTCTTTTTTCAGCTCTCATCCTTACAAAAGCAAAATGCAAAAGAAAGTCAATAAACAAACAAATAGGCATTAAATTGTGGTTGATACAGTGAAGGAAAACAGTAAGACACAGGGAACTGTGCAACCTTGTCACTGGTTCGAGGCCAAGTTTCTGGAGGAAACATTTAAACTGAGAGGAAAGGTAGAAGGAAGGTCCCAGCCTTGTGGGAACAAGAACAGCACTCTGGGGAGGGATCAGCATGAGTCAAGGTCTGAAGTGGGCAAGGCCTGGCTCACTGGAAGAAGTGAGAAGAGGCCAGTATGACAGGAAGAAGTGGGAGATGATTCTCCAAGGATGAGGATACAAGGAGAGAGGATGTCAGCTCCAGGCCTTGGAGCAGGGAGAGGTATTCGGTCATACTGAGGCATCTGTGGGGCTCTACTGTCTAGCGACCTGGGCTCAAGAAGCTTCATGTACCTGCAGAAGGAACAGGGCAGGAAAGGCTTTGACTCTTCGGCAGAAACACAGATGCTATGACTTGGTCCTGGATTTGGGGACATCATAAAGGGAAGTGTGATTTCCCCTACAGTATTTACATGCTTCAGCTAACTCTTCTCTCTTCCTCTCTAAGGCTAGAGCCCATGTTGGGGACTGGACAGAAGGTATCTTAGCTAATCCTGATCCAACCTGGAGCCCTCAGAGACTGAGAGGCATTGTGACCTAATGCTTGCCTTTAGACACTCTCCTCCTGCTGAAGACAGGCAGGAAATGTAGGCCAGTTTGGCTGCAAGGACAAGGAAGAACTAGGCCAGCTGGACCCCAGGAAACCACAATGGGGTCCTGGCTCAAGTCTCAGTCCTTTCTCCCTGCAAGCCTGTTAGCAGGTAAGGGGAACCTAGCCCAAGAGACTCAGGCTACCTGCTATGTTTTGTCCAGGCTGTTGGCTCAGTGGCTCATAGAGGTTGCAAGTGTCCTGAAGTGGGCAAGGCCTGGCTCACTGGGAAAAGCCAGAGGAGGCCAGTGTGGCAGGAAGAAATGGGAGATGATCCTTCCAAGCTGGTGATATAAGGAAGGTGGAGGTCAGATCAGTGGGCCTTGGAGCTGTGAGAGGGACTTGAGCTGAGCCTCCTACATATTCCTGTCCAGACGAACACATGCATGCATGTTCGCTTACACACACACACATACACACACACAGACACACACACACACACACACATACACACACACACACACACACACACACACCATGGCCCCCAAACTCCCATGACTTATCATACTACATATGTGCCATAGCAAACACACATTTCACACACACACACACGTGCCACATACAGCTCTTTGCATACTCTTGCACACATTCACACACTCTGTACATGTACCACACTATATACAACACCACCCAGAGACACACTATCACACACCATACACACCATGCTATATATACTGTATCACCCCCACTACATACCCCACACACCCCACACCACATTCACTTGCCATATCACATACGTGACATAAATTACACCAAACATGCACCCCACATTAGACGCATAACATACACTCACACATCCACAAATGCACATGCTCCATATGAGTCACGCACAATCCACATTGTACTATATACCATATTCATGAAACATAGATATGCATACCATACATATCCCCCACATGTATCACATGTAGCATATATCACCCCCACATGACTATTCTCTACTACTACTACTATACGCAAACACATATGCCTTTGTATCTCAGGGTAGCAGGTGCAATGGAAAAATCAAGACATCTACAGGGGTGTGGGAGGATGCTAAAGAGGACTCCAGAAGGATAAGGGGTGGGTGCAGGAGATTTCTGACAGTTCCCTTTACTGTGGAAAGCAGTATACGTTTAAAAACACAGTTCTGTAAAGTGCCTGTGTTAGCATCAGAGGATATGCTGACAGATGCCCCAGTGATAGAGAAGCATATTCTCTCCCATTCATGGAGGCTGAGGCTGAGATGAAGGTGTCCAAAGGCTGGCTCTGAGGAGCATCTGCTCTCTGTCCCCAGTTTCTGGTGGCTTTCCTTGGCTGGTAGACATACCCCTCCTACCACTGTCCCCATCTTCACTTGGAGGGCCAGCTCGTGTCCTCTCGTTATTCTAGTAAGAGTTTGGTAAGTCCAGAATGACTCATCTTGTAGCCACTAATTAACTCACTAAAGATGCTATTTCCAAATGACAACTCTGGGCAGATCTGCACAAGCCATATTGGGGTCCAAAGGCCTTTCCCAACCTCCAGAGAAGGTCTTTGAAGAGGAGTCCTGTGACTCTGGCTCAGCTGACTAACTGTGTGTACACTCACCATGTCCCTGCAGGGTGACACATACAGGGCCTATCACCTTGGAGAGATTCATGGTTTTCTGAGTTACTTTTCTATTGCTGTGATAAAACAATATGACCAAAAGCAACTTGAGGAATGTTGGTACGGCTCTCCCGTGCACCGCTGCTCCATCCCAGCCTGAAGCCGGCTGGATTTCAGCTGGGTTTCCCACCCTGGCCAGGAGCTGGAAACTCATGTTGAGGAAGTGATAGAAAAGTGCAAGAAGGCAAGGAAAGTGGGTTTCTGGAACTGGCCGTGGACTCTGACCCCTGTGTTGAGGATGAACGAACAAAATGCAATAAATAAGTCCTGGGAGCCCTTCTGGTGGAAGCAGTTCTCGCTTTAATGCAGAATCTCTCCTACCTATATCTTCTCCTGAGGAGGAGGGCTCTGGATCCTCAGGGTGGGGAGTCTTATTTGCATACAGGGTGGGCACCTGGCCTCTTGGTCTCGCAGAGACAAAGAGGGAGGTTATCATCCATTGAGCAGACAAGCACTTGCCAAGTTATTTTCCTTTTGCTTCTGTGAAACAGGCAATATTTAATATTTAGCTGGGATCTCGCCAGGGCCAAAGATGAGGAGCTGCTGAATGTCCTCCAACTCACTCACCTTCTGGGAGGGCAAGGCACTTCCCAGCGGCTTCAACCCACTCCTCAGCCACATGGCGGTCCCACAGGGGAAGAAAAGGTTTATTTCATCTTAAAACTCTCAGGTCACAATCCATCACTGAGAAAAGTCAGGGCTGGAACTCAAGGTAGGAATTTAGGCAAAAGGAACTAAGGCAGAAGCTATGGAGGAATGCTGTATACTGCTTGCTTACTGGCTTGTTCCTCATAGCTTGCTCAGACTGCCTTCGTTTACAATCCAGGAGCACCTGCCTGGAGACGGAAGTTACCTGGGCCCACCCTTATCAATCTTCAGTCAAAACAATACCCTACAATACATTAGCCTTTAGGCTAATCCTAGTGAGGCAATTTCTCAATTAAGAATCTCTCCTCCTAGATACGTCTAGGATTCTATCAAGTTGACCAAAAACCAACTAACACAGGGTGCAAGGAGTGGCTGAGTTCTCTTTTGCCAACTCCTTTGGCTAATGGTGCCCTCTCAATGACAATGGGAGATCTTGGTTGCAGTTGCCCAGATCCTGGGATAGCAGAGGAAACAGGATGTCCCAGGAGGCTCCCTGGAGCTCCCTGAAGGGGACACAGAGTTGAAGCAGGACTTGTTTATTTTAAGGACCTTAAGAAAGAGAGGTCAAGGGGAAGGCCCTAGCAAAGACATCTGACACAGGGCAATCCTCACCGTACAACTGGCTCCTATCATGTGACCATGCCCACTGTCCTGGAACAGACCTTACTTTCTGAAGAGACCCAATGAACCCTTCAGGCTGCTGGATTTACAGGTACACAGGGCTTGCCAACATCAACATCATCAGGCAAGACAGTGATGAAGATTTAGCAGCCCACTCTGGACCTTCTTTGCTCTCAAGGCTTGAACCTGCAGGCTGTCTGAAGGCTCCCTGTGAGGGGTAGTCAGTAACATCCCTACCATTATTACCCCTTGAGAGCATTTCCCTCCACAATGTCCCTTCCTTCCATCATTGCCTGATCTCATCCTTGAGAGCGCCACACGCCCTTCTGCAATAAACTCTGTCTTCTAAGTTCTGTGTCTGTTCCAAGTCCACTGGAATGAGGTCACAAGGACTGGGGACCCAAGGAGAGGCTAGAGCAAATCCAGATAACAACAGGGTAGCTAGGAATGAGGAAGGATCTGCCCAACAGCAACCACCACCTTGTCACACTGCCCACTGGCTCCACACCAAGGATCAGGCTGTCTGCCCTCAAGATGAATGTTTCCATCCTTAAGCAAGACAGGAGATCCCAATCTATTGTCTTTTCATACTTGGGGAAACTGAGGCTGCAGACAATTCTTACCCAAGCATACCTGATTGGTAGGTTAAGTTGATGAGGACAGAAATCCAGATTCAAGACACTCAAATCTTTTCACAGACTCAAGCAAGGCTCCTTTGTTTTGGCTTGTCTTTTTTGTTTTCCATGAAATTCAAAGCTGGGTGGGTGAAGAAAGGAATTTGATAAACTCCAGCCTGGAGCTCTTCCCAGAGGCCTGGGGGCGGAGAACCAAGTTCTGCTAACACGCCCTCTCTGCTGGCCATCTCTGCCCTTTGGTTCCTGTTTATGCCACCAGGTAGAGAAGCCTGGAGTGTGTAGTGGGTTCAGAGAACTGTCTCTCCTGGAGCCTCACACTCCTTCCTGACTCTCTACTGCCAGGGTCCTCCTGGATTCCGAGTGCAGACACTTCCAGGGCAGAGAGATTAAGAACCTGCCTGGACCAGCAGGAAAAGAAGGATCCCAGGATACAAAGTGACTTCTGCCAAACCACAGAGCCCCTACAGCCAGCCCCCCAAATAGCTTTCAAAATAGAGGCAGGCTTCAGATCAAAGGTGATGAGCAGAAACTGACAGAGTGCTGGCATTACTCCAGACCTAAAGATGGCTTCTCCTTTCCCCCAGGGGGTGTGCAGCAACTTGGACTTCCAAACAAGACCTTCTTCCCAGGATCAACAACTCAGCCCTGCCCGACAAGAACTGTGCCCCAGGAGACCTCAGCTTGTGAACAAAACAAGAGTCCACATAACATGTTTATTTTTATTGTGTTCTTTCCAAAACTCCTAGGCGCATTCGGCAACGGCCCCAGCTCACTCTTCAGTAACTGTGAGCTTCTGACCCGGGAGACCCCACAGAGCAGCTCTTCTCTCGAAGCACCTATGGGAAGATCCAGGCTTGAGTCTTGGCTCTGTCACTGCCATGTCCTGTGATGGTGGCAAGCCTGGCCCATAGGTGCTTATGAAAGAGGGGTCCATCCTCGATGAACTTTAAGCCTGCTTATTAAACGGCTGCCTACACTTGTCTTAGAATTGTTACTCTGGTTCTGGGTCATCCAGGAATTTCTCATCTTCAAATAATTGCTCAAATACGTACTTGCTGATGATCATGTGTAAAATACTTCACTTTTAAATTTTTTTTCTTTATTTTTATGTTATGCGTATAGGTGTTTTGCCTACATGGATGTCTGTGCACTATATGTGTGAAGTGCCCTCAGAGGTCAGAAGGTGTTGGATCCCTTGGAACTTGAGTTGCAGACAATTGTGAACTGCCATATGGGTGCTGGGAATTGAACCCAGGTCTCCTGGAAAAGAAGCCGAATGAAAAAATGAAATAAAACAAGGAGGACATGACTATTCTTAAAGTATGAAGAGTTTTATTGTAGATGTAAGGGAGAAAGCAGGCAGAGGGAAGAATCCAGACTGAACATGGCTGCCAGACTAAACAGGATCATGAGAGGAGAGGAGATGGACAAGGAGAGCAAGAGAGGAGCTGCTGACCAGGAGAGGTGGCCCAGGCCAAGAGACCAAGAGACCTGCATAGCCAAAATGGCTGTGGTTACATAGGGATCAGGCTGGGGGAAGGGAAGCAGTAACCCAGGCCCTGGGAGGGAGAAGTTTAGCATAGGGAGTGGGGTGAGAGTGCTGGCAGGAGCTACCTGTACTTAGTGAGACTTATCCTGGGTTTGAAACCTAACAGTAGCCAGTGCTCTTAACTGCTGAGCCATCTGTCCAGCCACCAAATAGTACGGTTATTAGACCTCAGCTTTCTCCATTGGACAAGAAGGGGTTTATCCAGCTGTGACCCTCCGGTCAAGGTGGCTTTTCTTAATTTTGTTTATCTACAATGTCCTTCCCTTTGTGTATCTTCCTTTTCTCTAGCTCAAATCCACAAGCAAACTGACAGTATCTCTGAGGGTTAGTACTGGTTGGCAACTTGACAAGATCTAGCCTCACCTAGCATGTGGCTGGTTGATCCCTCCTTCAGCCATGTCCGTGTTTGCTTTACATACTTAGGGATCTTGAGGGTTGATGTATAAATATTCTTTATTGTTTTATTCTTCTGGTGAATTGATCCTTTATCACTATACAGTTTCGCTTATGGCAGTTTTATTTTGTTGTATTTTAGTAGTCTTGGTATTTAGTCCAGGCTGGCCTCACACTTAAGACGCTCCAATGTCAGTGTCATGAGTGCGGGCACCACAGGACTACGCTATCATGCCCAGGTATTCTCGTGACAGCTATTTTTTTCTTTCTTAAACTTGAGTTCACTCTGTGTGAAATTAGCACAGCTATTCCTGTTCTCTCTGGGTTACCGTCTACAGAGACTGTGTTCTATGCTTCGCTCACAGTCTCTGTGCCCTTGTATCTAAAGTGAGTTTTTTGTTTATAGGTAATGCATTGGTGGATTCTAGATTTTTCTTCCATAATCAATGACATTGATTCTGACCACAACATGGAGAAGAGTGGAGCCACCTTTGACTCTTTCTCTCAAGGGTTGGTGGCTTCCTCTTGGTGTCTTCACAGTTCCTGCTTGGCGCTGGGGCCACTAGACTGTTACATTGGCTCATAGCTCAAGATTCCATGTAAAAGTCAGTGGCTCTTTGATAGTAAAGACTTTCCCCCTCTCCAGACACTTTGCAATCACAGTGCCAAGCATGGAGATGGAGCTCTGCAGTCTCCCAATGAGTACTGTTGGTGAGCATATTAACATTTATTAAACACTTGCACTGGGTCAGGTGCTATAGGAACACATTTTGCTTCTGTCTTAGGTACTGTTCTATTGCTGTAAAGAGACACCATAATCAAAGAAATTTATAAAAGAAAGCATTTAATTGGGGGCTTGCTTACAGAGCATTAGTCTATCACGATGGAGGGTGTGGTGGCAGACAGGCAGACATAGGGCTGGAGCGGTAGCTGAGAGCTTACCTCTGATCCATAAGTTATAAGTCAGAGAGATAAGGGGTGGGGGGAGAACACAAGACTGGGCCTGGCATGAAATCTCAAAGCCTACCCTCAGTGACACACCTCCTCCAACAAGGCCAGATCCTTTCCAAAAGGCTACACCTCCTAATCCTTCCTAAATAGTCCATCAGTTGGGAAACAGACATTCAAATATATGAGCCTATGGGGACCATTCTCATTCAGAGTGCCACAGCTTCCATTATCTCTTTTAAGTCTTCCCAGACGTTGATGAAGTAAGGGTAATGATTAATGATTGCTTGGGTACAGGGGAATAAAGAAAAATTTCAGACTCTCTCAGCTGGGAATAGCAGACCAGGATTCAGCCCAGTGTGTCCATTTCCAGTCTGAGTTCTTACCATCTCATTAAGTCTCAGTTAGTACCTCATTTTGTTCCATGTGACAGAACATTCTAAAGATCTAACAACCTAGATCAAAAGGAAAATGCTTCTCTCTAATTTGGAAGAGGTCTGAGACAGACAGCAGAGACACCACAGCAATGGAGCAGGCTCACCAGGATCCCAAGAGTTCTATGCTCTGTGCTCCACAATTTGAAGAAGCATCTATCTCCAAAGCCTCACAATCAAGATAGTTACTACAGTTCTAGTCAAAGAACACCCTCATCCCAGGTCCCTGGTAGTGGAAGACTGTAGTAGTACACCTACTATGTAGGCTTACCAGGAAGGAGACATGTTCATACTTGCAAAGTCTGCCATACCTCAGCAGAGGGAACCACCATCCTGACCAGCTCATACTCAACCGTGGACCCCCGAGAGTCTGAGCTCAGGTGTTTTTATTGATTCAAAACTCCTCAGGTGTTCTA
The DNA here is from genome assembly GCA_026225945.1 of Cricetomys ansorgei. Lineage (NCBI taxonomy): Eukaryota > Metazoa > Chordata > Mammalia > Rodentia > Nesomyidae > Cricetomys > Cricetomys ansorgei. The sequence goes on from JAMJFZ010000199.1 coordinate 63,568,434, forward strand.
CTGATAGCACATGGAGATCATCAGCAATCAATCATACCCCCTCAACAGAAATCCAACACTTGAAAACAATACAAAACTATATTTTAAATTCAATTAAAAATAAACTTCTACAACAATTCCCCTTTTCTGTATAAGCCAATCCAAAAAAACTGCTTTATCTCTACAACACAATTTAACACTACACCAGCAAAACCATTTACAAGAGGAACAGTTATGAGGCTTCTAATGCACATGACCAAATGATACCAAACATTTATCAAGCTTTTCACAATGTCTTTGGACAACAGAAAAACATTATCAATATCCAATTTTCTGGAATTCACTCATGATCTTCTGGGATCCTCCAAAGGGCTTGGATCACTTCTCTGGCTCCACTCTCTGCAGGACACAGTTTTTCCTCCAGGTTCTGTCTGGGTCCACTCCACTGCTGCTGCTGTTCTTGGTAGTCATCCCATGGTACTGGCATCTTTAGAACTCTGGGGTCCCTTGTTGCAACTAGGCTGCACTTTTACCAATAGCTTCTCCTGGGCTCTCTTCATGGTGCCAAGCCTCAACTTCTTTACATGACTCCTTCAATCTGTGCCTTTAATTGCCACTGAGGCTGTACCTTTACCAATAGCCTCTCATAGGCTCTCTTCATGGTGCCAAGCCTCAACATCTCTGCGCGATCCCTTCAATCTGGGCCTTCAATTACTACTGAGGCTGCACCTGCACCAATGGCCTTTCCTGACCTCTCATAGTGCCAAGCCTCAGCTGCTCTCCATGACCCCTTCATGCCCTCAAAACCAGCACCACCTGGGCAACTCTTACAGTACCAAGTTCAGCTACCTGCACAAGATATAACTTTGACCAATTCTGGAAGACAGCTTCTGTGTGCTGATCCTGAGGAAACACTTTCCAGGTTTTAAGATAGATTCTGGTTTGCAGGAAAAACAACTTGTAACCTTGTCTGGAAGAAGGGTTCCCTCATGGTGTGGAGTTACCACTTGTAGACAAGGTTTGCAAAAAAAAAAAAAAAAAAAAAAAGAAAAGAAAAGAAAAAAAAACCCAACCCTTCAGTTTACCTAAGTGGCTTTTTGGCTCTAAGCCATGGCTTCCACAAGAGCAGGGGGTCCTGGGCCAGTGGGAGGAATTACAGGTTGAGACATGCTGGCCATTTGGTGTTCTTCCTCACCATCACTATGGGGAAACATCTCTTCTTTATAGACCCCAAACACAAGACCCACTTGGGATTCACATGCAAAAAGCCATCAACAAGCTCAGTTTATAGAACAGTACACTCTAGTTTCTGTTTCCTGAGCCCTGGCTGCAGACAGAGGCTGGAGGGAGCACTAGCTGCATGATCAGGAAAAGCTGTTGAAACCTTGCTTCTTTCCTGCTCCCAGCTGAATTTTTTTGTTTTTACCATGAAAATGTCTTTCTTTAAAGGCCTCTATTCTGTGGCTCTTACTTTTGAGCCCTCTTTCTCACTTAATTTTCACAATTTTCTTTTCATAGAGGCTTATTTCCTCCTCTATTACTTCAGGAGCCTTCAATTAATACTTTAATCTCTATCCTCTGGTAGCCTCCCGTAGTATAATTTACCAGACTCTGTGAGGCCTGGAGTTTCTTTCGCTTCTTCCTTGTCTCTACATTTGATGCAGCTAGCATGATGTCCTGTGCTTCCTTACTTTCTGCCTACAACATTGGGCACATTTGTATTATTAGCTGTTGCTGAGGTGGCTCACCAAGGAAGACATTGTGGCATTTTCATAGGTAGAAGCCTTGTCAGACCTCAGAAGAGGGAACTACCATCCTGACCAGCTCATACTTGACCATGGACCCCTGAGAGTCTGAGCTCAGGTGTTTTTATTGATTCAAAACTCCTCAGGTGTTCTACTGATAGCACATGGAGATCATTAGCAATCAATCATCCCCCCTCAACAGAAATACAACACCTGCAAACAATATAAAATGCCAAGACCCAACAGTGCACAAAACAATATTTTAAACACAATTAAAAACAAATTTCTACAACAGGAGAAAGGTAAGAATTTGACACTTTTTGACTCTGAGGCAACTTTTTGAAATCGATACACATTCACATATTTTCTTTATGTATGTCTGTGTTGGCTAGTTTTATGTCAACTTGACACAAGTTAGAGTCAATGGAGATGAGGGACCTCCTTGAGAAAATGCCTCCATGAGACTGGACAGTAGGCATTTTCTTAATTGGTGCTTAATGGAATAGGACCTAGCCCATTGTGGGTGGTACCACACCTGAATAAATGGTCCTGGATTTTATAAGAAAGCAGGTGGAGTGAGCCAAAAGGAGCAAGCCAGTAAGCAGCATCCCTCCATAGCATCTGCATCAATTCCTGCCTCAAGGGTCCTGCTTTGTGTGAGTTCCTATTCTGGCTTCCTTCCATGATGAACAGTGATATGGAAGTATAAGTTAAATAAATCCTTTCCTCCCCAAGTTACTTTTGGTCACGGTGTTTCATCACAGCAGTAGTAACCCTAACCAAGACAATATACATATATATGCTTATGTGCAGGTGCACATTCATGGTGCATGTGGAGGCCAGAGAACAATCTCCACTGTCATTCCTTGGGCACTGTCCATCTGTTTTTGTTGTTGCTCTTGTTTGTTTGGTTTTGTTGTTGTTGATACAGAGTCTCTCACTGGCCTGGAACTTATCAGGAGCAAGGTTGGCTGGCTGATCAGGGAGCTCCAGGAACCCATCTGACTCTACATCCCCTGTGCGGTACCAGCATGTACCACCTCACCCATATTTTTTTTTTAAACATAGTTTCTGGGAACTGAACTCAGCTACTCATGCTCACAAGGCAAGCATTTTATTGGCTGAGCTGTCTCTACAGCCCTTACATACACTTTTTGTTGCTGTACAGCAAATGACTGTAAACCTAGCAGCATAGAAGATATAAAGCTACAGTACCATTTTCTCTGAATCGGGAGACCAAGAACAATTCAGCTATTCTTAGAGTCTTAGGATGCTGCCATCCTGGTGCCCATAGGCCTTGACCTCACTGGAAGATAGGGAAAGGCTCACTGCCAAGCTTACTTGCAGGGTCAGACTATTCAGAGGGTCTCGCACCCATATACGGGGGAGCAAAGGCCTCAGTCTCTAGTTATCTGAAAGTTAAAGTTTCCTCAGCCCCTAGTCAGCCTATAAGTCCTACCATGTGACTTCCTCAACAAGGTCAACTGTGTCATAAATGAGCAGGAGGAGAGAGACCCTGACAAGATGAGTCGTTGTGCCCACTAAATATTAATATCATTTGGACAGTTCTGACAGACTCCCACGACATCTCATATGACACTTTTACTCTGCTCCCATTGGCTGAGATCTACTTGCGTGGTTATAAGGGACATTGGAACTGTAGTTCCTTTAGTTGTTCAGCTATGTCCATTTAGAAGGAGGGTTCTGCTGCTCTAACAGAGGAATATTCACTGCTGGGAATTCTTCAGTTCAGACTGTTCTGCTACTTTCTGTGGCAAAAATGAAAGGAAGGCTAGATAAGAACAGCTGCTCTTTTTCCTTAAGTTCTCCTGTTGTAATAATCTTACTTAAAAAAATAAAGACAAGGTCAGGCAGTGGTAGCACACACCTTTAATCCTATCACTTGGGAGGCAGAGGCAAGCAGATCTCTGTGAGTTTGAGGCCAGCCTGGTCTACAGAGTGAGTTCCAAGACAGCCAGAGTTACAACAGAGAAACCCTGTCTTGAACCCAATCCCCCAAATAAAATAAAATAAAATAAAATAAAATAAGACTAAACCAAAGTCATGCTTCCTGTGCTTGGGAAGCTTCCTGTATATCTGTATGTGGGTAGGTGCACTCAACCATAGATTATGCATGAAGGTCAGAGGATATTTGTAGGAGTTGGCTCTCTCCATCTAGCACGCAGGTCCCAGGAGTCAAGCTCAGGTCTCCAGGCTTGGTGGCAAGCCCCTTTACCTGTTGAGCCATCTTGCCAGCCTTTCTCTCTCACTCGGCTTTCTTTCATGTTCACTGTGTGCTTTATTGTAAATATTCATTACTCAGGAATCAATATGAGGATTGGGATACTAAGGAAACACTTTGAAGTAATTAATAAAATAATAGAACAGCCATGGGTACAGTGTGGTCACTAGAGAGCTTGGGCTAATGACTGACATTTGCTACAACTTAGAAGTCCAACTATTATGTGCCTAGCAGATGAGATAGAGATAAATGACATGTAGGAATAGGAGCTGCCATAAAGTTTTTTATGATGTGTATTTAGAAAAAGAAGGGCTCGTGACACCCCAGACTTCTAAAGAAGCAGGAAGTATAGTTATACGCATAAAACTCTGACTTCGGTGATATAAAAATGTGTGATGGAAATGACCTGATTATAAAAATGTCGGTAGCGCATATCTTCAGCTGATGAGCCTCGGGAGATAAGGCCTGCTATGACGGAGAGGAGTCTTCTCAGAACTTTTGCCTTTGCACATTTTTGCATTCTCTACTTTAATAAGCAGGCATCATTTCCAGCATCATCAAAGAGGGAGGAGAAATGTGTTTCTCCCCAAGCACTAACAGGAAACACAGTGTCGCCGAGTTAGAAGGGCACGGCAGGGCACAGCTGAGGTGGCAGCTAGGTCCGTGACTCCTTCAGTCTCACAGAACATGAACGCTGGTGTTGGGAAATGAGGGACTGGCCAAGTAAGAAGGTCCCTGAATCCTTTACCCTGGCACATTTTTTGCCAAGGTCTCTGGCCTGGTGATCAGAGAAGACTCTGATCACCCCCCAGCTGAGTACACTGACATACCCAGAGATACCATTGTTTTGTAATGAAGGCCTGTAATGGAGAGGGGGTTTGGGGAAAAGATTAAAGGACCTGGGAGGAGTAGGAAGAAGTAGAAGAATCCAATCGGGAGAGAAAGGTGTGAGAAGACTGTGGAATGAAGTCTCTGCCTAGCCGCCTGGGTATTGAATGCCTGAGACGTGTCATGGCTTGTAATTAATAAATACCTTGAAAAAAAATTAAATGGACTATTATTAACAACGTTCTCCGGGGTGGTCAGGAGTGGAGGAGGAACTGGATGTGGGCTGGGGAAGGGAAAGGCGAATCTCTAGACCATAGAGTTTCCGAACACTGGCAACTGCATCCTGAGGAAAGCCTTCACATCCTGCCTGCAGCTGATGCTGCTATTGTCCTGCTTCTATCCCCTGTGCCACCAAATGCTTTCTTCTTAGAGCCCTCAAGTCAGCCTGAGCAGGAGCTGGTGGGGCCTGTGTTAGTAACTTCTGTCTTTACTGTGACAAAATGCCTGACATAGAATCATTAAGAAGGAAGGAAGGAAGGAAGGAAGGAAGGAAGGAAGGAAGGAAGGAAGGAAGGAAGGAAGGAAGGAAGGAAGGAAGGAAAGAAGGAAGGAAGTTTATTTTGGTTCAAACTTTGACATCATATCACAGTCTGTCGTGGAAGGAAAGGCATGGTGCAGGAGCATGAGGCAGTGGTCCTGTCGTGTCCACAGTCAATAAACAGAAAGAGAAAAAGGCTTGTGCTCCGCTCACTTCCTTTTTTTTAATCAGTTCAAGATTCTAGCCCATGGTGCCTCCCACATTTAAGGTTAATCTTTCTACCTCGATTAATCTAACCTAGAAACTCCCACACAGACATGCATTGAGGTTTGTTTCCATGGTGATTCTAAATCCTATCTAGTTGTCAGTCAAGACTGACCATCACAAGGCCCATTCATGGACCAGACTGAAGCAGCCTTGCCCACCCTGCTGGACTCTGCCCTAGTGGTAATCTGTCCATCTCCAGCACAGGCATGTCTCTTCTGCCTACTTTCCTTCCCTTTTTCTGGAGTTCTCTAAGTTGTTTCCAGAATAAAATACTTCTTAGACTCCTTTAATGTTTCATTCTTGTGCGAACTACCCTAAGGTGTGACGTCTCTCCCTGCTTCTTCTCCAGCATCTAGAACACTCTTTTCTCCTCCTGCATCTTACCCCAGGGTCACAGCAAAGCAATCATCTCTGAACATGGAGTTGGAAGAGCTCCTGGAGACATGAGTAAGTACATTCAAACACTGAAGCAGCTCAAAAGAAGTGAGAGGATCACAGCTCTGAAATAGAGAGTGGGGTCTGTCCAAGTTAGCATTGAGAAAATCAGGAGTAAAATAGGCAGGAACCTGGAGGTGAGAAAGGACACCCAGAAACATATGTAAAGGTATAGACTTCCTTATCTTACACAATGGGAAATTAACAGACTCTTCTTGACCTTAGAACAGTCAAGAGCCCAGAAAAATCACAAGGTCTTTGTTTTATTATATACAGTCAGGCAAGCTGAACAGTAGGATTTGTTCTGAAAGACGCGGAATGAGGGAGCTTCCATGTTGTGTGAATATGCTAGTGTGTATTTACGTAAACCCACATGGTGGAGACCAACCACTCAGTGTAACCACATGATGTAATAAAGGGATGTTATAAGCATGAGACGTGAAGTACACTTTAAAAATAACCACAAAGCATGTGCTGGGGCACAATGATGAAACTGTGGTAATAGAAATATATAAACCAGGATGACGTCGACTTGTTTGGATTGAGAGATGCTCAAGAGGTCAGACAGGCACACTTCAAGATTTGTCTGCAAGGGCCTTTCCTGAAGGAAAAGATTGGTACACAGGAAAGCAAGAAAAAGGGAACTCAGGAATATGGACAGAACCAACATACAGGCTAGCAACTGAAGGGAACAGAAGTGGAAAGAGAAAGAAGTTCATTATCACAGGCTCACTGCTGCATTTCCTGCTTCCAGGCTGCCACATGGTTAACAGCTCTGCTGCAACACATCCTCCCCACCACGATGATTCTGCCTTGGCATAAGCCTAGATAGATAGATAGATAGATAGATAGATAGATAGATAGATAGATAATGTGGCCAGCCAACCATGCTCTAAAACGCTGAGCTATAGGGAATAGATGAGGTCCTGACCTGAGTGAATCAGACATGAGCACAGCCATGTTAAGGACTCTTAATAGGCCTGCAGCATGTCTGCCTCTTGCTGGCCTCTCTGGTGTCAGTGCCTCACGCTTTCTCATCCTGCCCCCTACACCCCACAGCTTGTCATTCTCAACACTGTATGCCTGCTCTCCTCCATGTTCTCGACGTCTCTGTCCTCAGTTTCTAATGCTGTTCCCCTGTCTTCTACAAGACTTAGTAATTATAACTTAGTAATTATAACTATCGACTATTATAGACTATACATAACTGTATGCCCTCTGCTTTTATGAGACAAACAGCACAATGCTTTTCTTTATGCTAGCATCACCACAAAGGTGGGACTTGATAAGAGGAAGGATGGATGAGATGGATGAACAGGTGGAAGAATGGGAGGAAGATGATGGGTAAATACTGAGTGGATATATAAAGAGTTAAATGGATAGACAGATGGATGCTGAATTAAAGAGTGGAGAGAGATCAGCCGAGGGAATGTATAGGATGCAGGTATTCGTGCATAAATAAAAGAATGACTGGATGATTACTGGAATATATAGAGGAGTTAAAGAATGTATAACTATTTAGTTGAGTGCAAGAATGGTGGCTGAGGGATAAGCTTGGCTCTTCTTGAGCAAGCACTACAGTTCATACTACACTGTTACTTAGAAATCTGTTATTTAATTGGCATATATTCAGTTTACATAGTACTGAGTTTTATAGTGGCATTTTACTATGAATATATGATTTATTTATAGCATGCTTCCCCATACTTCCTCCCCCTCCCCCTTTCTCTCCACTCTCCTGCTCATCTCCTTCATCCTCCCAGAGTGTCTGTTTCCTCGTTCATGTCACACATATGCATGTGATTATATGTATCTATATAAAATCTAGGACCTACAAATTGGAGAATATGTCTCTTTCTGACTAGCTTAATTATCTTACTATGACCATCTCTGGTTGTATCCATTTTCCTGTAAATGGCGTAACTTCATTCTTCATAGCTGAATAAAACTCCAATATGTGTGTTTCCTTTTTTCTTTATTCATCCCCCTGTTAATGGGTACTAGTCAGTTCCATAGTTTAGTTATTGTGCATAGCATTCCAATAAACTTTGATGTACAAGTCTCTCTGTGACATGTTGATGCATAGTTCTTTGGGTAAGCACTCAGGAGTGATATTGCTGGGTTCTGAGGAAGATCTACTATTTGGTGTTTTGGGGTCCCTCCATACTGACTTACACAGGGGTGGCACTCTTACCAATGTTTGTTGACGTGTGTTTTCTTAATGACTCACTCTGATTGAGGTGAGAAGGATCTCAGTATAGGTTTAGATTGCTATCCTCTGCTGCTTGGTGACGCTGAATACATTCTCATTTATTTGTTGTCCACTGTTTTCATCCTGTGAGAAGTGTCTGTTCATCTCATTGGTCTGTTTGTGTCAACTAGAAATCTACCCACATCATACCATCACAGACCAAGCTTTTTATTGTGGCAGATAATCTGCCTCAAGACCAGCTTTCTTCCTTTCTCCTAGATTATTTTACCATAGAAACTCACCCCTGACTCAGCACCTTCGATGTAAGTATTGACACACTCTCAACTGCAAATTACACCGACCCCCCTGCCACAGCCTCATCTGGCATCTGCCCACTTTGGGTTTTGACCTCTTCTACCTCTTTTCTCTTTCTCCATTTCTATGCTCTTTTGCTCTGTACAGAATGCCACCTCTACATCTCAAGCTCTTTAGTTTGCTTCTTTGCTTACCTGTTTATTTCAGCATGAGCCTGTGCGGCCCCTGAGAAGCTCAGAGTAAGGTACCCCACCTCGCAAAGAGTAAGTAATAATATGCTCAATAATATATGCTCAGATATGAGTGTGGTGAGGCAGGATAACGGCCTTTAAGGTTCTGTGGGTCTTCATCTCCAGAGCCTGTAGAAATAGTACTTTTTGCAGAAAGGGGTGCTTGCTAGAGTGACAAGGGGGAGGATTTTAAGAGAGGGAGATGGTCCTTGCAGATGGGACTGTGGCACAAAGGTCCTTGTAGCAGCAGAAGACAGTAGAGTCAGAGATGGAAGTGGGACAATTCAGATCTGGGGTCAGTGATATGACTACTGATGCTGGGGATGAACGAAAGGCCACAGTCCAAGGGATGCAGGCCGATTCTTGAAGTTTGAAGAAGCAAGGAGATATACACCTCCTTAAGTTCCAGAAAGAACACAACCAGCTGATACATGATTTCAGCCCACTAGGTCTACTTTAGAGTCTGCAGTAATAGAATTGCAAGATTATACCCTGGGTTTGGTTTCATTTGACTTTGTGTCTGCGTGTTTCTTTGAGTGCATATGTCTGTGTGCAGGACGTATGTGCATGGGTATTTATGTGCACGGATGTGTATGTATGTGTGCACTGTGTGCATTCATGTGTACACGTGTGTGCACACATGCATACATACATGCGTATATGTGTGTCCCAAAGGTCAATCTTAGGTGTTATTCCTCAGAAACTCTCTCCATGCTGTTTTTTGAGACAGGGTCTATCTCTGACCTGGTGCTCACAGTTAAGTTAGTCTGGCTGGCCAGCAAGTCCTAGTGATTCACCTGTCTGTGCCTCTCTGACACTGAGTTACAAGTGTACACCAAAATGGCTCTTTTACACTGGTTCTGGGACTTGAACTCAGGTCCTCATGTTTGTAAGGGAAGCCATTTAGCACCTGAGCCATATTTCAGCCCTTGTTTTAAGATACAAAATCTGTGGTTTGTTCTAGAAGTCGTAGGACAGCAAGGCAGGTGGCAGGAGCTAGCCCTTACTGAGCCTGTGCTCACCTCCTCTCTGCACTGCTTTCATCTCAGCGCCCAGGGCAGGCAGGAGCCAAGCAACCCTCATGACTCGAAGCATTTGGACTTACTTTCAGCCCCTCTGAATGAAAGGCTCCTAGAGGCCCAACTCTCTGTGGTCCAGACACCCGGTGCTTAGTGACAAAGAATAGAGAGTAGTCTTACTTTTTTTCTTCAGTCCAGATCCCAGAGGCAGGAAATCTCTGTTTCCCCTTCCATTTTTGTGGTCGGCTAAGAATACAGCATGGTGGCCTAGCCTGTATGTAATCCTAGAGATGGAGTTGGGGGTTGAAGGTAAGGCAGGAGGATCAGGAAATCATGACTAGTGTTGGCTACCTAGTGAGTCTGAGGCTAGCCTGGGATACATGAGACCCTGACTCAAGAAAGAGAGCAGTCTGGAGCGGCAAATATTTAGGCTTAGCAGAAGCTCAAGGCGCTAGCAGGCTTCACCCCGCCTCTATCTTTTACTCCTGCAGTCCTTACCTCCCACTGAGAGGAAGAGGCTGCTCATTGGGTCATCACTACAGAGCCAAGTCAGCCACCAGCACCAGCCCTGTGGGCTGTGGCTTTCCCAGAAGTCTTTGTGCTGTGCCAGATTCTCCTGGAATCCGCCTACTCATGCTGCCAGGCAGATTCCTGTTGTGTGCTCTGATCTCCTCCAGGAGAGCAAATGGTGTGGGGTGGAATGGTAGGGAGAGGCTGTCCTGGAGCTCAGGGCAGGCATCCAGGCATGACTGCCAAGGCAACCCCAGAGTCAGCACTCACTGGAGGTCTGCACCTTTGGCTCTAGAGGGCACAACAGCCCTAGGAGGAGACAACAGGCTCCTGAGAGAGGAGGGAAAGCAACATACCTTAGCCCTCTACAAAATCCTCGAAGCTATAAACCTAACTCATAGGCACTGTTCTTAAAGGTCCCGAGATACATTTTTAAATGTCAGTTTAGCCATATGCATTTCTCTAAAACCGTCTTCCTTCTGCTCCACACCCTATACACCAGGGAAGAATATTAGAAGAATAGACCAAGTAGAAGAAAAAATAAAACAAAACTAAAGAAGCCATTTGGATCGTGATTTTTGTTGAAAAAATTCATTATAGGATTCTTTCTATGAATAAAAATAAAGAAATAATACAAATCAAATGGTAAGAGATCAGATGAATGGATTTTGGTAATTCTGTATGCTGTTAGGCTAAACTGGCTGTAAGTTGAGGGTCTCATGATGTTTAAAACAGGATGACAAGAAGCAGGAGGAGAATTGTGAGACTGCATGGTTTAGCAAGGGTGTACGTGCAAGTGCACACATAGTTCCTAAAGAATGCTCCAGAACACTTGGAATGGTTGTCGTTGTGGCTGAGGTCTGGTGTGTAATTTTCTAACTTAGAATTATCTACATTGTCTAAAACAGCATGTTAGTTTATAGTGTTCCCTCCCCTACCCCCAATAGGGTTTCTCCATATAGCCCTGGCTGTCCTGGAACTCATTCTGTAGACCAGCCTGGCCTTGAACTCAGGGATCTTTCTGCCTCTGCTTTCTGAGACTTATGATTAAAGGCATGCACCATCACACTTAGCTAAATGTTATATTTTTTAAAGAACACCTGTTTTCTTTCAAGACAATGTTTAGCTCTGTAGCCTGGGCTACCTTCAAACTCATAGCAGCCCTCCTTCCTCATCATCATGAGTGCTGAAATTATAGAAATGTGGCACTATGTCTGGCTGATGTGTTCTTCAGTGCAGATTTTTTCAGTTACGTTTAAAATGGTTGTTTTGTATATTGTTGGAGGAAGGGCTGCCTAGGCCGTGGCATTTGTATTATCTACAAGTGTTGGTTGGCTTAACGTAAAAGGCGTTTAATTGCTCATGATCTGCACGTGGTATCAATAGAACACCTGAGGAGCTTAGGTAGCAACAAAATCCCCTGAGATTAGATGCTCAGGGTTCCATTGTCCAGTATGGTACTTGCCATGAGAGTGTTTCCCTCTGCTGAGGTTTGGCAGAGATTGAACCTCTGAACATGCCTCCTTTTCTTTCTTGGTGAGCTCATTCAGAGGCTAACAACTACAGTTCTGTTTTCAAACAGTTACTTATTTGAGTAAGTGTGTGTGGGTGTGTGTGTGTGTGCCCATGCCATAACCCATGTATGGAAATTAGAGGGCAATGTGTGGGAGTTAGTTCTCTCCTTTGACCATGTGGATTCAGGGGACTACATTCAGATTGTCAGATGTGGCATCCAGTACCTTTACCTGCTGAGCCTTCTTGCTGGCCCAGAGTACTTCTTGTTTGATGAAATAAACCACAGGGTGTGCAGTCAGCTTGTGTCGTGAGTCATGGTTGGAGAAGAAGACAGTAGAGCACTTCTGGCAGTGAAGGTTAACTGATCCCAGGTTGAACCAGTTATCAGGGCTTTCTTCTGGAAACCTTAGGGCTGTAGCCATCAGCCAGGGCACAGGTTCAGTCATGGACCTGTACCAAGTTGACTTGACCCTTCACTTTGATGATGTCCCTCACTTCTTTTTTAGAGGCCCTGCTTCCCTGAATCTCCTGCATGAATGCACCTGAGCTCATGGGAGCGGATGTTCACTTTTCAGGATTTACAGGGTATCCCAGATTATCTCACTTATTTTCTTTCCATTCTAACATGTATTTTATATGCTTCTGTTCAACTCCCTGAGCAGACATAAAAACATCCCTCTGGATGGATTCTAGGACTCTTAAAGGCTATTCAATGGTAGTCCCAAAGCTAGTAAATGGAATGTGACTGGGGCCCATGGCCAGCTTGCTCAAGATTAAGGGCTTCTCTATCCAGAAATGACCATATGTTCTCAGGCAAGTAAGATATACTCCCAGCCCAAAGTCCCCAGGGAGTCAGGCCCATCAGCTGTGTTTATAAAAGGCAGGTGGAAGCCTTAGGACCCTGGTTATTCATTACACTTTATGAAACGCTGATATCTCAAACCCTCATAAATAGGCTAAGGGCTGGTGAATTACCCAAAGGCCAAACCAGACAAACGAGGGCCTTACTGATTAACCAGCCTTATAGTAACCTGCCAGCTGCCTAGCAGCATGAAGAAGGCTAGGGCCCATGTCTTGCCAAGGTGGCCAAGGGTCAGAGACTGCCCTTGTTCTGTGAGCCCTGATCATCAAGAAACTAGACACTGTTTTTGGATATTGGCAATTCCCAGACTCCCCTTTAGTCTTAGAGGAAGTGTCTCTTGAGCCTTGCCTTCCTGGACTTCATTAGAGTCATCATAGGGACATGAACATTGCCATGTCCTACTGAAGACATAAGGGGACTTTGTCATCTGCCCTTTCACTGGGCCCCTGGCCTAACCTTGAATTCTACTCTACCCCTTAAGCAGAATCAAAGTTGAGATCACTGGTAAACATTCTTCCAAAGGACAGATCCAAAAATTAAAAAAAAAAAAAAAAAAAAAAAATCTCTGCTCAAAGTACTCAAGAACAGTCTTTGTGCCAGAAACAGAAAAAGAGGAAGAAAACTGACCTCTGAGAAGTGAACCACCAGGGACACAAAGTTCCAGAGACACTGTCTTGGTTGATGCTTCGATGTAGTTATAGTGCAAATGTAAATTATCTCTCAGAATACTTGGCTCCCAGCGGGTGATGTGATTTTGGGAGGACACCGAACCCTTCAAACATAAAGCCTGGCTGGCAGTTGGAGGCTACTGTAAGGCTGGTCTTGAGGGATGGAGTCCATCCCTGGTATCAGTTTAACTATGGTCTTCTTGATACACCAGGAAATAAAGAGCCTTCATTATAACCTCCCACCGTCACAAACTCCTCCAGGCCTTTCCTCCATGATGGGCTATACCTGTGGGCTAAAAATACATCCTTCCTCCCTTAAGTTGTCGCTGTCCTGCAGTTGGTAGACTTTGGGCCTGCCACGAAAATCCAGAATAACTTCCCCATCTCAAGATCTTAAATTCAGCCGCAGACGCCTAGTCCCCTTGGTCATGTTGGATGAAGGCATCCTTGATTTTGGGGGTGGGGAAATGGCCACCTTTGGAGGTCAGCTCTTTGTGAATGGTTAGCTGATGACTCCTTTGTGCTAATGATCTCCTAGTTTCCCATCAGCCGAAAAGACACAGCATTTCAGACTTCTTCCTTATGTCTCTCTCTGGGACTGGAGGAACTTTAACTTAGGGTGACAGGGTAGGAGGACCTCATGCTATAAGGCTTTGACAATCCTGTGGATATCTTCCACATTCAGATCCTGGAGAACCTTGGCTCCTCTCTTGGTTTGAGTTTTAAACCAGATGTACCACCCCCCCTCCACCCCCAAGAGGGACCTTAGGCAAGTTCTCTCCACCTTTGGACTCAGTTTCTTCATAGACACAAAAGGGTCCAATACCATCCCATCTCCATGACTTTTATGGAAACAGCTTGAAATGTTGGTTGGATAACTTAAACACCAGGAATTGTCTCCTCACTCCTTGGAATCAAGCTAAAGTTTTTGAAACATCCCAGGTTCTGGTCTTCACTCAATCCCTCACTGTAGGTCTTTCGGCAGGTTCCTGGAGCACATCTACTTAAGATCCAGAGTCTCTCCTGGAAGGATGTGCACTGCATGATGCCAGACCCTATCTAATCTCACCCCAACTCCTCCTTTCGTGCTTGTGAGGCAGCAGCTATACTGGCTAGTTTCTGTTCCTTAAACACACCAAATGTGGTCCCCATTCTGGCATACATACTTGCTTTCTATCCTGCTCCAAGCACTCTGCCCCAGGCGCTAGATTAGCTGACTCCTACTCACCCTTCATTTCTTAACCTAAGCTCCTCTCTCCCTCCTTGGCCTCAGTAGGAGTAACCTTTCCCACTGGCTCTCCATCTCCCTTCTTTCTCAATTTCCTTCCTGTACCTGTTATGTCCCTTCTTTTCTTGAACCTGACTAGCTCCTTATCCAAGATAAGTATTCAGTGAGCTGTGGTCTGGGACTTCTTTGGCCCCTGGTATATGATGTAGCCTATCTCTAGTCCTAGTTCATAGCTCTGTGATCTGCTCAGCTTACCTTAGTTAAGCAAGGTACCAAACATCAAGGAAGACTAATGGTAGAGCCTGAACCCTCAAACCAATGCAAGATCTCTGATAGACACGCCTGTCAGATTTTCTATGACACAAATGATTTATTCATTGAGATTCGGGAGTTGTTGTTTGTTTGGTGTTTTTAGTCTTCTTGGCTTATTCATTGCCTGTCTTTTCCACTGAACTACAAATGCAGGAGAGGAGAGTTTGTCTATCATGGTCTGATTGGTCAGCACCAAGCAAGATCTCTGGCCTGTTGTAGGTGCATACATGAAGCTTGCTGAGTCAGCAAGGAAGTCCAGTGGCCCACTTCTCCTTTCCAAGCTCTGTGGATGTCCATCCTCACCCCCATTCTCCATCTCTACAAATTCTCAGGGATTTGGGCCCAAGGGCTCAGAGCGCTATCATTCTCATTTCCTTTCTATTGAATTTATTTATTACATCTTTCTTCACATTACAATGAGTCACACAAGCATCTTCATCCTTTTCTGTCATACACATACTGTACCACAACACACACACACACACACACACACACACACACACATACACACAGAGCTTTCCAGGATCTTTGTGTCTTTGTGCATAGGATATTCAACTTGAGTGTAAGGAAGGGTGTTCACCCCACAGCAATGCCTAACACTGCCAAATGAAATGGTCAACCAGCTGTCAGCTTCCAGGGCTGTTCCATTTCACTCCCCAATGGTCTAGGCAGTTTTACTGCCATTTCCTTCCAGTATTGTTCTTCCTGCAGGCTACTTTCCTGTTCTTCCTTTTCCTCTTTGGCTTCTCTTCCATCCCCTTGATACCAATTATAAGCGTAGCCCTGTCTCCATCTTGCATAGTCTTCTACAGAGTGACTCACCCACCCTCTTCTGCTTCCTGCCTGGCTGAGCCTATGGCTGTTCCACATCAACAAAATAGGGGGAGAAGGACTGTCCCATCTCTTGGGGAACCACAGCTTCTTTCTTGCCTACTGAAATGCTGCTGCTATGGCTTCAGTGTGTCCTCCAGGATGTGTGTGTTGGAGACTTAAGCCACAGAGTGACTGTACCGAGAGGACAGGGCTGCCTTGTGAGTGGACAATGCCATGACTGAAAGGTTGGGTAACTTATTTCATCCTGACACAGGATGAGTTTGACTCTCTTCTTTCCCTCCCTCACCACTTTTCCTCTTCACATTTCTTTCTATAGCCAATTCCCTCCCTTTTCTTACTATCTTGCCTGTCTGCCTTCTGCCATTGGATAAAATATTAGGAAGACTCTCACCAGATCTAACCTGATTTGAGCTCTTGACCTCTGACTTCCCATTCTCCAGGATGGTAAGAGACAAATCTATATTTTACTATCTATCTATCTATCTATCTATCTATCTATCTATCTATCTATCTATCTATCTAGTGTGTGTATGTGTGTGAGAAAGACAGAGAGACAGAAAAAGACAGACAGAGATAGAGATAGAGAGAGAGACAGACAGGTAGAGACAGAGAGAGACGGAATTTGCAGAACTCAGTTCTTTCCTCCTTCGGCTGTGTGGGTTCTGGGGATTGAGCCCTTTCCCTGCTGAGCCATCTTGCTGGCCCTAATCTGTTTTTAAGAGGTGCTCTACTCTCAGGTATTCTGCTATAGTGACATAAAACAGACCAAAACACTTTGTGTTTTGAGCTGACATATAAGAGCCCAGCTCTGTCTTGGCTGTGATACTGAGAGGAAATTCTGACCACATGACACTCCCTGAGAGATATCCTGGTGAGAAGCCCCAGTCAAACTGTGAAAAACTGTGAGTGAAGAAACAGGTTGATGAATGAGTTAGCTCATCCAACAAGCTTAGGCCCCAGACATCATGTGGCATTCCTGCCGGGCCCTGTCCTACTTCCTGACCCACAGAATTTTTGAGTATAATGACATTGTCATTTGACTTCATTAGCCCTTTGGAACATTATGCTTTACTGTAAAATCAGAAACCAAGAGGTCCTTTCTCTGTTCTCCACAGGCAGAATGGCCCTTCCTTTTCTTAAACAGGGCTGGGTGCTCACTTCTTTTGTTCTCTGGGTCCTTGCTTGCCAGTCTCACATACTGCTCCAGGGTGACTTATCAAGATGTTTTCCTAAACAAAACCCTCCCAGAGGTGCCTCTGATGCCAGCAATTAAAATAGCAAAGGCTTTTTTCTCTGCCAAGGCTTTGAGTCCTTGGCACAGACACAGGGACACTCAATTACTGTTGGTTTCTTAATTCCTGCTTTTCTTTGAACCTGAGGAGCAGAAGAGTGAATAGGAGAGTGTAGGGCGAAGGAGGAACCAGTGCCAGGACTGCAAAAGTACACCACCGCTCACGTTGGACCACAAGTCTCCCTGACAGGGTTCAGCTATAGAAGAGCTCCCAGCAGGCAGCTCAGTAGGAAATGGTACACAGAGAGCAGGTACAAAGCACTGGAGGCTCTGAGAAGCCTTAGGTGCAAGGTTGCCAGATAGATAGCAGGCATCTAGCTACCTTCATATTTCAAACAAAGATTTTTTTTTCCCCCAAAGAAATGCACATCCCATGCAAAAATTTGAGAATGATTATACTTAAAAAAAAAAAGATTCGGGATTTGCTATTTGTCTCAATGCAAATGTAACTATTACAGGGCTTCCTCTATTTTCATTTGCTAATTTTGGTAACTCTACTCTGGGGACCTAGTGGGAAATCAGAGGTTAGAGCAGCAGGGAGCTTCCTTCCCCAGGCTGCAGGATGGGTGGTGCCTGAGTTCAGAGGCCAAGGCTGTCCTGTCAGGTGACCCTGGCAAGCGCTGCCTGGCAAAGACATGAAGGAAGCACCATCCACCTCCACTATGGAGATGTTTCCTGGGCTAGCAACCATAACAAGTCAGAGGCCTTCTTACCCTTCTCGCCTCCTCTGTGGGCTGAACCTAGCAGGAGCCACTGTCAGAAGTCCTTGGAAATGTAATCTGAAGAAGTGGCTCCCATGGAGCAGCAGGGTACAACAGAGGCTCTTATCTCTACACTCCAAATGTTATTATGCTAATAAAACCAATTATTAGTCAATTATATTGATAAAATTAATTACCAGTAAACACAATCACATCATATCATATTAAATAATTAAAATATTAATTAATTATATTAATAAAATTAATATACACGTCTAAACCACTTCTTCAACCTTCCCGGTATTTGCAATACCACATGAAGCAATCTTCACACATTTTTTCAAATTCCTCTTCACATTCTTCAGGACTTTGAGGCTCAGAGAGATGAAGAAATTTGCCCTGGGGTCTGGAGAGATGGCTCAGTGGTTAAGAGGACTGGCTGCTCTTCCAGAGGACTCTGGTTTGATCCCCAGCACCCACAAGGCCGCTCACAACTTATCTCTAAGGGGATCTACTGCCTTGTTCTGGATTCGCCAGGCATTGCGTGCACATGCTACACAGACACATATGCAGGCAAAACATCCGCAGACATATAATAAAATTAATTAATTAATTAACTAATTAATTAATTAATTAATAGAAAAAGAAATTTGCCCTCAAGTATACACAGAAGTAGGTGCAGGACACGCGCTTCTTACGGCAGCAGCATGGCAGCAGGTGGGAGGAAGAGTGGAAGATGGGGGTGTGGGATGGGGGGCCCACTGGCAGCACCACAGCACACAAGGAGGGTCTCCAAAGCATGCTAACATGACCCTGGACCACATACTTTCTCTATCAGTCGGAAATGGCCTCTCATTCCCATTCTTCATAAAATCATCAAACTCACGGGTTCTTGCTTCTTGTTTCCCAATAGGCATGCATTCCGGCAGCTTTGTGTGTTTTAGGAAACAGCAGGGAGTCCAGGAAAGCTAGAGCTAGAGTCTAATGCCCACCCAGTTTGAATCCTGGCTGTCAGTTACTAACTTTAGAGACTGGACAAGCTTCTCAGGTTCTCTGTGTTCCCAGTTCCTTATGGACACAACGGAGCTAACATGACAAGGACTATATTCGTGGTAATGATGGTGTCCACATAACAGTTGGACCCACCAAATGCAGCCACACTTTCATACAAGGTTCAGGGCTGTCTGTGTGATGGACTGGCAGCTGCCCTGCCTGCTGATGTTGAGGTATGATGTATCCATCCATAGGAATCCAGAAACAGTTCCAGGTACACAGTCTGGCATTAAATATTAAAAACTAAAATATTGATCTCTATTATATTCATTATAGAGTCATCTACATGCTTTGGGACTCCAGGACACAAAGTTGAAGGTCCCATGCCACGTTGTGAGGAAAACACGTACTGAATGCCTATTCAGTCACCATCATGAGCCTCTGGGCATACAAAGGACTGAAAGGACCAGTTCTTACTGGCAGGAGGATTGGCATTCCCATCAGACCAAGGAAGAGGCAGTCTTGTAGAAGACAGGGGAACAGCATTACAAATAGACACGGAGGAGAGCAGGCATACAATGGTGAGAACGATGAGCTCTGGGGTGTAGTGGGGGCAGGATGAGAAAGCATGAGTCACTGACACCAGAGACGTTAGCAAGAGGCAGATATGCTGCAGGCCTATTAAGAATGACGACTTGTCTTTGGTAGAGAGGTTTAGAGGCTTTGTTTAGAGCTGATTTTGGACAGGGTGGTTGGGAGAACAGGAGGAAGGAAGCCAGAAGGAAAGACTTCTTTCTACTTTTGGGAACAAGCCCCTCCTCCCTCCCTGCCTCCACTGCAGCCCCTCTTCAGCCTGCTCTTTGCTGTTCCCTCTGACCGCATGCCTCCAAGTAGCATCCAGTCTTACAGATGCTGCATTCCAGAGCTCCCAACCCTGCCCACCTCCTTCCAAACACATCTGACCTCTGTCTCCCACACTCAGGACCCGCCTTGCTCTGCCCTGTGGTTAGCTAGGCAGTCCACACAGAGGTCTCTGGCATCCCGACTTGCTAAACTCCTTCTAGGTCTGTTTTGCATTCAAGAGACCTTAATGGTCTCACAAGGGCTATCAGGGTTGTTTGCTGTGAGCTCTTGGACACAATCACTGTCTACACCTTCCTGGTGAGGAACTTGTAGCCTCTGCTCCTTGGCTCTCAGAGGGGTTGTAGGAAATAACTTGGAAGTACACAGTACCCCGAAGTACATTGGAAAAATTAGAACTTGGAATACTTGACAGAATTCCTGAGCACACTTTGGTCTAGCACTAAAGAGTCTTGTTCTGGGCAACAACATCAAGAGGACGTTCTGTAGGAGGTCACTATCTAAAACTCCCCTCTGACCTGAGCCTCTGGCTGTGGGCTTTCTCCTCCATTCCACTTAAGGCATAGGCTCCAGGAGCACTAGAATCGGAGCCGGAAAGAGCTTCAGAATCGCCACTATATGTCAGAACCAGGCGTGCTCACAGCTCATGCAATCATACCAATAACTTGTACTTCCACTGGGGGTTGGTGAAACCTTAAGAGGGAGAGCCCGGCTGGGGAGACGGCTCAGCAGTTCAGATTCCCCCGCCGCTTTCCAAAGACCCGGGTTTGGTTCCCAGAACCCACATGGCAGCTCACAACCATTTGTAATTCCAGTTTCAGGGTATCCAATGCCCTTTTCTGGCCCCTATGGGCACCAGGCACATATGTGGCACACAGTCAAGCACATAGGCAAAACACCTACACACATAATATAGTAAAATAACAATAAAGATTTTTTTTTTCCTAGCAGAAGGAAGTTGAGTCATTGGAGATATGCTGTTGAAGCAGATGTTGCGACCCATCCTGTTCCCCCTCCCTTGTTCTAGGCAACATTTTTTTACCCCTACCTCCACCCCTGGGCCCAAGCTTCTCAATATAACATTCTGCCATGCCACAGTTCCAAAACAATGAATTGAAAGCTCTGAAAAGGTACAAGCTGAAATAAATCTTTCTTCCTGATTGAAATTGTTTATTTCGGGCACTTTGTAGTAGCAACATAAAGCAGATTAATATACCCCTTAAGCCCCAGATGAGATCCTGGAGTAGCCTTATGGCTTTCTAATGAGTTGGGAATCACACCCTTTGTCTTTGCATTTGATGTATTTGATGCCGATACTTCTACTCACCTATGAATGTAATTATCCAACTTCTAAAAATTGATACCTTTCTCCATTTAGCCAGTTCTTGCTGAACACCTGCTGGATAGATGCCAGCCCGGCATTGTGCTAGGTCCTAAAGATACACAGAGAGTTCCCAGGGTAGACAAAGAATAGAAATATAACTATGAGAACTAGGGGGGAGGAGGCTTTTTTCCCTAGGGCTAGTGCTGTACAGGGGCTCTGGAAACCTAGAAGGGGGAGCATGGGGTGACTGAGCCTTCTGACAAGGATAGAGAGGACAGAGTGACAGCCCAGAGAGCCACCTGTCCCCAAGAGACACAGCAACAAACTCACCACAAGCTTGGACTTAATCTAGGGCGCATGGGCAGAAGGAGGATCCCGCTCAGTGCTAGCTTTCTAGGTCACCCGCCATCAGCTATGCCCACATGCTTAGGACATTCAGGTGTCTGCTGTCCACACCATAGTGACTCTGGCCACTTCACACCCCATATTTTCCACCTTTCCTTAGAGAGTTCAGCTGACAAAGGGAAGCTGGCTCACGTACCAGGAAGTCCATTTCCAGGACGTGCAACGCAATCTCTGCTCTATTTTTGGAAGATTTCCATGGGCTCTGATTTCCTCAGAAGCTCACACGAAGCTCACACAGCCTCTGCAGGCCAGCAGACAATGGGAGGGCTCAGATTCCCTTCCTGAATCTGCCTTTCCCTTCCCTTCCATCCCTAAGGCCTCCTGTCCCACAGATGGGGCTTAGAAAGATCCCAACTCAAAAAACATAGGCTTTGACATGAGATTCAGGTAACCTCAGGCCTCCTACCATGGGCCAAGAAATGTTGATGGTTGGCCTCAGGTTCTCCCCTAGAGAGGAGCAGCTAGGGTGTCTGTGTTTAATCCTTCTACCCCTGCAGAGGCCCTGTGAGATTTGACAGGTCTGTTAGCCACCAAGGGCCTTCCTTGATTTCCAGTCGTGGAGAAGGATCAGCAGGCTGCCTCTGAAGGAGAGGATTTGGAGATGTGATCATTTGGGTTTGAAAAGCAAGCTGAAATTCTTATTAGCACATAATCAGCCACTTGAAAATATAATCCTGATCAGCACTAGTACACTCATGATGTGTCATTGCCACCTCTACCTAGTTGTAAAAGAAAGAGCCCCAAAAAACTATTATGCACTCAAAATAAAACCCTGTACCCGTTAAGCAGCTATTTGCCACACCCTCCAATCCCTTCCTTACCTTCAGCCCCTGCCAACCACTGTTCTGTCTTTTGAGTTAAGGAGATAGGGTTTCATGTAGTCCAGGCTGGCCTCGAACTAGCTCTATAGCCAAGGATGACCTTGACCTTCTAATTCTCCTGCCTCCATCTCCCAAGCACCTAATTGCAGGTGGGTTTCCCTATGCCTGGCTAATTTGGTGCTAGAGATCCAATTTACAGCTTTATGCCTGCTAGGCAAGCACTCTGCTAAGTCAACCATATCCTCAGCCCTTATCCTGCCTTTGGTTGGTATAAATTTGCAGATTGTGGACACTAAGGGGTCACACAGCAGGCAACTTGGTCTGGCTACTGTCTCTCAGCACCAAGTTTTTGGTGGCTGTCCACACCGCAGCATGAGACTCCAGTGTGAGATTGAGCGTCGATCAGTCTGTGATTGAATAGCGAACACGCCGCTGAGCAGACGGATCAGCTGTTCGCTATTCTCCTGCTGATGGATGTGGAGGTCGCTCCCCTGGGTTTTACCTGTCAGGAGTATTGCTGCTGCTGTGTTTGGGAGCCTGCTTGCGACTATCTGCAATGCATATCCTGGAGCGAAATTGCTGGGTCACAAGCTAACTTAGTTAACGTTTTGAGCATCTGCCAAACTATTTTTCACAGCAACAGTGCCATTTTCATCTCAGCAGCAAGGCCCGGGTGTGCCAGCTTACCCGCCTCCCATTGACACCGGTTATTTTCCATTGGTTGTGCTGCTTCCAGCCAAGTTGGCTGCTGAGTGTGGCAGGAGGGTTGTGAATTTGCCTTTTCCTAGTGGTAAATATTCTCGAGGGACTTTTCTTGTATTTGTTGCCCATGTGCATGTCTCCTTTGGAGAATCGTCCACTTAAAACACTCCTCTTTTAGTTATGATGTGTTTTTAAAATTGTGTGTGTGTGTGTGTGTGTGTGTGTGTGTGTGTGTGTGTGTGTGTGGTGGTGCATTCTTGTTGTTAGTACAGGCACCTGTTCCACAGTGGATGTAGCATGTCAGAGGAGAACCCCTAGTGCTGGTTCTCACCTGCCACCTTGTCTGAGGCAAGACCTTCTGCTGTTCATCACCATGCTGTGTATGAAAGGCTAGTTGGTCTGCAGACTCCCAGGACTCTCCTAGCTCCACCTCCCACTCCACTGGAGGAGGCCAGGATTGGACACGTTGGATGGGTTAGGTGGGTTCTGTGATTCTGAGCTCAGGATTCTCTTGTGCAAAGAGCAGTGAACCCACTGAGGCACCTCCCTAGCCCAGTTTCTCCACTTTTAAATTGGATTGCTTGATTTTTTTTTTTTTTGTTAAGTTGTAAGGGCTCTTTTATATACTCTGGGGGACTGGACCTTTTGAGGGGGATATTATTTTCTTCCATCTTGGAGATCTTTTAAAGGATTTATTTTGGGGACTGGTAAGATGGCTCAGTGACAAGGAGTGCTTGATACAAGCCTATTGACCTGAGGTAAATTCATGTATCTCATGGTGGAAGGAAAGAACCGACTCCTCAAAGTTGTCCCTTGTCTCTACATGTGTGCAGTGGCACTTGCACGTCTCCTGACCCTTCTCTCATGGAGGTCATGGAGGTCATGGAGGAGGTGGCCTCATAGAGGCAACCTGAATATCAACACACACACACACACACACACACACACACTATTATTATTATTATTTTAAGTTTCACTTTAAAATTTTTTTCTTCTCTCATATAGTACATCCCAACACCCTTCCTTCCCACCCTCCATTCCTCCCAGCACACCCACCCCCATCTCCTACACACTTTATTTTTAATGCTAGTAAGAAATTATTCAGAAGAGGTGAAGAGAATTGTTGGTAGGTTCTGTGTTATTCTCTGTCACCTCATCCCTGGCCTTTTATTTAGAACGCTTGGCATATGCTAGCAGCTATCTGAAGAACTTTACACATGCTTTTCCATTTATTCTGGAGATCAAATGGTTAAATCATTCTTCCCTCAAAAAAGGCAGGAACAGCGTGGCAGGAAGCCTTTGTGTGTGCCTTTCCTGTCCACCTGATGCTCTTCTCTGACCTAACCTGGCTCCATTCACCACTTAAAGCCACCTTGGTAATCTCCAAGAATATATTACATGGTGGTTCTAACAGGTGGCAAATCAGGTCTCTTGGACTTATGGCTCCCATTCAAATAAAACTTTATATCCTTTGATCGACATCTGCCCAGCGCCTCCCCAACTTCTAATAGCCACCATTCTAGCCTCTGTTTTTGTTTTGAGTTCGTCAGATTCCATACCTAGATGAGATCACACATAACCTACCCTGACTCATTTCATCGAATGCAAGGTTCTTCAGGTTCATCATGCCAAGCTGACAGGATTTCCTTCATTTTTGAGGCTGCGTTCCCACTTCCTCGGAATGTGTTGGTTCCATCTCTTGACTGGGAGCAGTGTTGAGGTAAACATGTGGTGCAGAGATACCAACCTCATTTTTCCTTGTTGTATACTCAGAAGAGGAAGAGCTGGATCACACGGAAGCTCTATTTTTAGTTGTTTTGAAAAATCTGCACACTGTTTTCCGCAGTAACTAGACTGATTTACATTCTCACCAACAGTGCATGTGGTTGGTTTAGTTCTTGACTTGCTGTGAAACCCAGTGAAGGTGTAAGCACAGGTCAGTATGGTCACCTTGATGCACTGAGGGAGTGTTAACAGGGCCCCCATTTCTTGTGTGCCATGCTTCTTGGTGGGAGGAGGGTCCCTTCTCACACTTGACTTTGAGCTTAGCCATCTCTTATAGTTACGCACAGCTGTGTAAAAAATTGCCCCAATACATAGGGCTCAAAGCAGCACTTCTCACTCCCTCAGCTCACAGACCTACATTTGAGGCAGGTCTGGGTGGGGAAGGCTCTTCTCTGTACCATATGATACAAGCCTGGGCAGCTCTCGGGAGATACTGAATACCTTCCCAACTGTGCTTCTGTGGTTGCGGAGTTATTTTTACCTAGGCTTCCTGTTCATGACACAGTCTCCTTAGCTGTGGCACACTTCCTTTAGTGTGGCGTGCCTGAAAGTTATGGAATTAAGAACTCAAAACTTCCACACATGGAAGACTTGATTTAAATAGCACAATTATTGCTACAGCCATTTTGTAATAGTTGAAGGAGTCACCAGTTTGTTCTGATTCATGCATGGTAAGGAGATAGGAACCAGGTCTTAAATGTGTATTGGGCGGCACGAGGGTGGGGTAGGGGAGTCTCTCCCTGTAGTACTCCCTCCCGCCTTCCACATATGTCTGTCTGGTCAAGAACTATGAGAGAAGGTAGAGAAGTCCTGGCTCCCATGTAGACGAAAGCCATGTGCAAGTGAGCTAAAGCCTGCTCAGTGAGAAGATGATTAAGTAGCATGGTTGTGGTAACAGATGACTGACACAGGCTGGTGCGGGTTTTGGAAAGGACCGTCTGTATACAGCATGCAGGATGGATGGGATGGATGAGTGATGAGACAGACAGCAGAGAGAGGAAATGATAATGAGTTGACTTCGGTATCATCTGACTGGAAGATAGAAATACCCCGAATACACTCCGAGGGAATAGGGCCCTGGAGAAGTGTGGATGCGGACAATGAGTCTTCTAGAAGCAGAAGAACAGGGCTGATGTTGGGTAGGCTTGGGTGGAGGTGACATGGTGAGGCTTCTCAGGTCTCTGCTTTGAGATCTGGGCATGCCTGCTCTGTAATGGAGACCCACAGAGGAGCAGGGGCCGAGCAGGGAGGGAAAACGAGGTCTGTGCTTAGCGTCTGTGGAGGTGAAGAGATATTCATTAAACACACCAGGAAACATCTCCGAAGGCAGATGAATATGGGGACCTACGTGAGGAGGGTTTGTCTCCAGAGGTCAAGAGGAGTATTACTAGTTTGTGAGAAGTGGGATGCAGTGGGGGTGGGGAGGGATCTTAGGCAGTCCAGAGAGATGAACATGGGGTTCAGAGATGAGGGGCCTGCAAAGGGTCCTAGAAGGATGCAAACAAGGATGAAGGCAAATCATGGGAAGGGCTTCTGGCCCTTCATCAACAAAGGCCCTTTGCCCCCACCCCCGAACCTGATCGGTTTCTGCAAACTGAACCTTCTGGAAGCCCCAGCCTTCCTTGCCTGGCTGGCTGTCTCACTAGCCCAGTGACTCCTCTCTAAGGTGTTTGTGTGGGGCAAGGCTTAGAGATCAGTCCCCCTGGCCTCGAGGGTGGGGCAGTCCATACCATTAACAAGATCTCACCGCACACTCAGCCTAGCTTCTCCCTGGGAGTTTGGCCTTGACTTTGCGCACACCGTATCAGGTGCCTTAATGGTGTGTGCAATTGATAGCTATTCCAGGATAAGGTGGCAGGATAGGGACAGGCAGTGCAG
This sequence comes from Cricetomys ansorgei, assembly GCA_026225945.1. NCBI lineage: Eukaryota > Metazoa > Chordata > Mammalia > Rodentia > Nesomyidae > Cricetomys > Cricetomys ansorgei. The sequence continues at coordinate 63,594,913 of JAMJFZ010000199.1, forward strand.
GCTCATAGCCTGAGTGCCTCGTTCCTACTGAAGTCCACCGTTGCTGAGCTGTCTGTCTCTGGGCCGACGGCTCACCTCTTGGAATGCTAGATTTCTGTAAAATGTGTATATCAGTGGGGTTGCCTGCCCTGGGTCATGTGAGAGGCAGGTGAAGGGCAGCCTGAGATCTGGCTGGAATGTTTAAACTCTCAACACAGGCTATCCTGTGTTTATCCTATCTAGACAGAATATTATGTGGCAATCAACATGATTCTGATTCAACAGCTTTCCAGGTACCTGGTATTTTGCTAGATGCTGGGCATTTAGAAGGAAGGATGCCTGTAGTGTCTTTGCCCTTCAGTGATCTCTGGGAATGGAACGAGAGAGTTGGAGGGAACCTTGAGAGACAAAGAACTTGCTCAAGACTTCCAGTATGTAGTGCTGAGGTCAGAACTTGAAAGCAGTCACCCTGAACTCCCTGAGAATGGGGACAGCCTGAATTGCTGGGCTACCCATTGTCTTTACATTGTATTCTCCTTGATGCTCAAGGTATTGTTTAGCATCTCCAAGTGCTCTCTATCTTTGCTTGCACACAACAGAAGCTGGGATGAGAGCCTGGATCTCTATTCTCTGATGCTGGGCCTCCTGTCCCCTGAGATGCTTCTCTAGGCCTTCCCTGCTGCCTGCATCCTCTAAGCCTTCAATGCCTGAGCCTTCCACTCAGGTTTACCCAGGGCTGGCCAGGGCAGACCTGCTGGATTGATACTTTCTGGCTCTAAGTCTAGGACAGCATCTCTGACATCAAGGAAAGATTTTGGCACAGGTGGCCAGTTGCCCTCAAGGTTTCCAGAAGTTCTACCCCACCATTTATTTTCCCTTTATGGTTTTGTTTGGGCAATGAGGCTCATGCTGGTCAATGGACCTAGCATGGAAGTGATGGGTATCAGATCTAACTGATCTGATATTATGAGCTATTACCAGCTCCTTGTGCAGTGACCTTGAGGCTATGTACTGAAGGTGAAATTAGCAATGTCTTTCTTGAGATGAAATACACAGGGATATACAAGGCAGGTTGGGTCACAACAAGGGGGAAAGCACCAATCCCTGACACTGCCCAAGAAGAAATTAGCCTTGTGCTCTAAGTTAGTAGGACATGGAGCTTACTGTTTTCTCAGCATTAGCCTGTCCCAGCCTGACTGATACACAGTCAGCTCTGCTCTTCATTCTTGACTGAGTAATTATGAACAGTGTGACCACAAGCATATGACATTACCATCTTGGGTACTCTATGAGGACATCACTGCCATCTAATTCTCAGTCTCTTGGGAGAATTCAGAGAGAAGCATCGTAAGTGCTATGCACAGAGAAAAATCTCAGAAAATGGCTAGCACATTGCTTCCTGTCTACCATGTCCCTTAATACTCTTTCACTGATTAATAAACCAAGGTTCAGGGAAGCCAGGCTCCCTCATATAGTTTAGAAACCATGGAAAGTCAAGAAAAGAGGGGAAGCCAAGAACAAATTCCAGATCCTGGGGTCCCAGTGGACCTGGGTGTCATGTGACCCGTGGGAAGTGGACACCACAGAGCACTTATCCTGTCCACACTGGCTTGGGACTTTGACTTTCTCCTACTGCACCTGGGCATTTTCTTGACTGGTTTACTTAGTTGAGTGACAGAGATAGTGATCTCATCAGAAAGGTGTTGGTCTTGTGCAAGTCGAAGGCAAAGTCCTTTGAAGTTCTGACTTTGCTCACAGGTGGGTGCCTTTGTCTCCCTTGGCTTTCAAAAACATCTGGATCACAGCCAAACTCAGTCAGGCGCAGTCTCGCCAAAGGTAGCTCTGTTGCACCCTCTGGTGGCCACTACCACTTGAGCACTCCGGTGCTCTAAGCCAAGGTCAAAAGGACCTGGGCAGTCCTAGGCTGAGCCTGCTTTACCGCCCAGAACCAGTATGTAGGGCAGAGTTCTTCTGCTAGGAACATCACCCAGAGTCCTTGTCCCCCATGTCACAAATGTCGTGATCAGTGTTCAGGATGCAGTGCCCCAGTTCTCACTTTTGATATGCTTGCTGGCTCCATCCTCTGACTCAACTTCCTACAAGTCTTTCTGAGCCGGCTTCTCTTCGTCAAGGTGCTGGGCCTCGTCAGATTGATGTGTGTGAAGAGACCATAAGCAATGACACTCTCTTGTTTTTATGGGTACGACTGCTGTCTGACTATCACCTGTTTGTGATACTTGGCTATCTGCCTGTCATCACGGCCTCCAGCCTACACCTGGCACAGCCCTTGTCTTGCCCACAGCCATCTTCAGCGCCCCGATGGTCTTGTGTTAGATGAAACAGAAACCAAGCCTGCATTTGCTCACAGCACAAACTGTGGCATCCCTCCTACTTTATAGAGACCCATCTCTAGATGCAGGCCTTTGACTCCCAGGACCCATGCCCTTGGTTCCATCACAGCTCCCCTTGTGGGAAGAAAATCCTCCATCCATGGGCAGATCCAGATCAACTTGAGCTCCTCGTTTGGGACAATGCTTCCATGAAGCCAGTCCAAATGTTGGAAAGCATTTGAAGAGTGTCTCAGAGTCTGGAGGTAGCCAAGGGAGGCTACCAGAGGAGGCTGGACCTAGGAGCTTAAGGCTGAGAAGCCCTCAACCTATAGAACCTTCCACTTCAAATGTATTCATGGAACCCTGACCTGAGAGCTCAAAGCAGACACCAAGATCCTTTGCTTCTGCTCTGCCATGGGCCAGGAGTACACCTGTGCTAAACTGATGCGAACCTGAAAGGAAACAGCTTGACTCCCTGATTGTAGAAAATGCCTACAGTGTCCTGGGTACCTCAGCTCTGTCCTTTGCCACTTTTCCATCCTAGATCCAATGACACCATCCAGAAAAAGACTCCAGCACCACTTTTCCACATGAAAATTCTGGCCCTTTCTCTGTGCCATGTGCAACCCAGATACTCTTTCTCAGCAGCCTGACTCCGCTACCTGGCTGCTTGCATTCCCCTGTCCCCGGTGAACAGCACGTGGGTCAGTGTGGTTTGACTCAGCTTGATCCTTTATCCTGTTGTCCGTTGTATCCCACTGCACCCACGCACATCCCTGGGAACTGCTGGCCTCTATGGCTCGTTCTTCTGTTTCCTGCGCAGTTGTCCCTCTTCAGATCACTCCCTCACTGTAGACAGCTGTGATCCAGACTCAGGACTCCATGACCTGCAGGCTGAATAGGCCCCACTCCTGCCATCAAAACAGCTGGGAATCAAATCCTCCATCCTGCTTTAGGGCCACAGTTGAAGTGATGGAGAAGCTAATTCAGGAGTCAGTGGAGGCTAAGCACGTTCTCTTCAGGGATAGACTAGAGCATAAGGCTTAGCATTGGGAGGATCTATGGAAGGCCCTCTTCTTCATCTCGACCAATTAAAGTATTTGCCTAGCTCCACAGCAGTACCTTGCCCACAGTGGCCAGGTCAGCTGGAGAGTGGCCTGAAGGGTGAAAAGAGAATTAGATGCTGTACTTTCTAGAGTTGCTGAGTAGAATGAGGCTTCCTTGAGAACCTTGGGACTGTAGGTCCAGTCCCATGCACAACGTGCCTCAACAGCAGAGGTTTAATCTTTCAGGTTCTGGAGGCTAGAACCTGATCTGAGATCAGGGTGGGTTCTGGTGAGAGTTGTCCTGGTTTATCGGTGGCTGTGGCTTTACCTGGTAGAGACAGAGAGAGGAAGATAGAGATGGAGAGAGAGAGATGAGAGAGACAGAGACAGGGGGGAAGGAGAGAGAGAGAGGAAGGAGAGAGAGAGAGGAGGGAGGGGGGGAGAGAGAGAACACTGATAATCTATGTTTCTTTGTTTCTTGTTATAAGGACACAATCCCATCAACATGTAGGATTGGATTGGAGTTTCATTATAGGCTGTGTATGTGTGTGTGTGTGTGTGTGTGTGTGTGTGTGTGTGTACCTTAGTCTGCAATACTGAAGCAGTAAGTTTGCAAAATACTAGATGTAAGAACCAGTAACGGCCAGTTTCTGGGAGGTGACTGAGAACTAGGACTGAGTTTAGCATGGAAGAGGATTCACTTTACTCTCTGGTTCAGGCTTTGGCAGTCCCTGTGGGGAAACTGAGGTGGGGAAGTGATGGGAAAGAAATCCATATGGTGGTAGGAATACTGGAACCCAATCCTCAGAGCTACCTGTGGTGAGTGAATGAGGCTAAAGTAGAGGCCAGGCTCCCTCCCTAGGAGCCCTGCCTCAGCTCCCAGGGCACAGATGTGCTGGGCCTCTAAAGTCCATTTCCACTTAGCAAGGGACAGGCCTCTGAGGACACAGTTATTCCTCTATATCAGTAGGGGACCTGCTCCCGCACTTTGATGACTTCAAAATCCAGCGATGCTGAAATCCCCTGTACATTTGCACAAAATCCACACACACCTTGTACTTTAAGCCATCTCTAGATTCCTCATAATCCCGAAGGAGTGGAAAAGCTATGTGGATATTTGTTAAACTGGACTGCTCAGGGAATAGTAACAAGGAAAGGTCTGCTGGGGGCTGGGGAGATGGTGAGTGGGTAAGAGTTGCTGTGCAAACAAGGGAGCCTGAGTTAGATCTTGGCGTCTCTGTGAATATCCTGTGTCCACAACACCAGAGTAGTGGGGAGGCAGACAGAGGGTGGGCGGGGCTTGCAGGCTACCAACTTTGCTTCAGGTTCAAGGTAGACCCTGTCTTGATATGAATAAGGCAGAGTGGGTAGCAGGATTCTTGAGATCCTCCTCTGGCACACACATGTGCATACACTAGACATACACACACACACACGTGTGTGTGTGTGTGTGTGTGTGTGTGTATGCCATACATACACACCACATACATATGTGCATATGCTACACACATGCGCTGGATAGTTTTATGTCAACTTGACACAAGCTAAAGTCATTTAAGAGGAGGGAGCCTCAATTAGGAAAAATTGCTTCCATAAGATCGAGCTGTAGGCAAACCTGTAGGGCATTTTCTTGATTACTGATTGATAGGGGAGGGTCCAGTCCATTGTGGGTGGTGCCATCCCTAGGCTGGTGGCCCTGGGCTCTATAAGTAAGCAAGTTAAGTAAGCCATGAGGTGCAGGCCAGTAAGCAGCACCCCTCCATGGCCTCTGCATCAGCTCCTGCCTCCATATTTCTACCTTGTTTGAGCTTCCATCCTGACTTCCTTTGATGATACAGTTATATGGGAGTGTAAGCCAAATGAACCCTTTCCTCCCCAATTTGCTTTAGTCATGGTGTTTCATCACAATAATAATCCTAACTAAGACCACACATAAGACCCATTACATACATACCCCCCCCACACACATCAAAATACAATATACTGTAAACTATACACATTACAGGCCACACACATACATCACCCACCACACCACAGACAGCATATACATACATACTCACACCACACAGAGAAAAAGGTCTGTGCATGTTCACTGAAGAAGTATATATACTTAAGTATATGCACAAAGATGTATGTGTGTAGATAGACACACGTTTTTTCTTTCCTGTATGTGGTTGGTTGGACACAGGGATGCAGTACTCAGGGACAGAGGACTGGCTGGGTGATTTTTCCTTGTATCTCCAGAACAAATAAGCAAATACTCAGAAACCTTTTAGTCCCAGAGGTCTTGGTTGGTCTATCAAACATAGAAACAGCCTGGAGGGCTCTCTGGATTCTCTAAGACTTCGTGATCAGAAGGGATGTTCAGAGGGTTGGGCACTGTCTAAGACCACTATATGCAGGAGGTGCTAGGAAAGTCCTGAAGATGTCTTCAGACCCTTAGTACTTTTTGGCTAAAGAACATTCCAGAATCTCAGGCCTGAGAGCTGGCACCTATGATATACCGGGGACAAAGGAAGGAAGCCAGACATGGTTCCTTAGGAACTGAGTACAGCATGCCTGCCATTCTGTGGCTGCTTGTTCGTTGTGCAACTGAAACCATAAGCCAGTCTAAGGGAATTGGATCTCTCCGATAGAATGTGTGTGTGGTGTTTTGGTATGGTATGATGTGTGTGTGTGTGTGTGTTGTATGTGTGCTGTTGTGTTGGTGTGGTGTAGTGCAGTGTAAGGTGTGTAGTGCGGTTGTTATATGCATGTGTGTGGTGCAAGTGAAGTGGTGTGCTTGTTGTGTTGTATGTGTGATGTGTGTTATGACGCATGATGTGTTGGGTGTACAGAATGTGTAATGTGTGTGTTGTATTATGGTGTGTCTATTATATGTGTGGGGTGTGTGTTGACTGAGTGTATGTGTACTGTGATGTGTTTGGTATGTGTTGTGTCTGTGTGCACTGTGTATGTATGTTTAGTATATTGTGTCTATTGTTTCTCTGTGTTGTATGTATTCATGTATGTACGTCTATGTGTAGTTTGTATGTATATTGTGTGTGTTGTGATAATGAGTGAGGATGACCCTCCGGTGAAGAAGCAGAAGTGATAGAAGGAATTCTAGAGATGAAGAAGCCTCATGGAAAAGACCCATGGTGACATCCATCACTGAAGATAGGAGGCAGGAATGGATACACGGAGGGGCAGGAGTAAAGTCAGTAAGGCTGGAGCCTGGTCACCCTTCCTGGTGTTGCTGGGTTCCTCTCCAATGCTGGGTTCCTTTCTAAGCTCTCTGCCTGTGCTGACTCAATGCTTAATGAGCGTGGACACATCACTGGCCCAGCTTTATCCATGGAGGGCAGGTGCAGGTAGGCTCACCAGCCTGTTCAGCATCACACAGCCATGCATAGCCCCCAGACTGCCTGGCTCGAGGGCCCACATGGAGACATCTGTACATGTTGTCTTGAAAGTGGCTTCAAAAAGTGTCCAGTGGATTCAAGACTGGGGCAGCGAGATGGACCAGGAAGGTAGGCCCACTTCTGCCTTCTCCTGTTTACCACCTGTGGTGAACCATGCTGGAAGACTAGCCAGAGCAAGAGAGGTGGCATATAGACTGTAAAGTGCCATGCCTATCACGAGGGAGGGATCACAAGGCACATGGCAATCTCACGTGGCAAAGTTCTGATTTAAGGCTTCTGGAAATATTTCTTTAAGAAAAACCAAGTAAGAGTGGTTGTATCAACTTCAGACCTGGATGTGCTCCTCTCAGGGCGTGGCTATCTCCTCTGTGCACACTGGGTCCCAGCCAAGCAAACATCAGAGCCACCAGCCTGTGTTCATTCAGGCCTCCTGGGATGCTTTGTTTCTGATCTCAGCTCACTCGGGTGGGCAAGTGGATGAGATGATGGATGAGAGCAGAGGTTCAGGCATGTTAGGTAACTCAGCACAGTCACACAGCAGGGAGTGGCTCCGCTCTGTCTCCTGAGCCCCCTTCCAATGGGAAAGGCGTCATCCCAGGGGACCCTAGGCCAGGGGATTCTAGCCATTTCAGGACCGAACAGAAACAGATCCCCTGAATAGAAACTGCGTCAAAGCAGCACTCTGAAACATCCAAACAACAAAATAGCTCTTTTTATTCACTTTGATTCGGATCATTGGAAGTATTCAACAATAAATAAAACTGAGCAGGGGCTGAGGAAGCAGACTTGCTTACATCATTAGAAATGCATTCAGACCAATCAGGAGGATGATGAGATGGGGGGTTTGGGGGGGTTGTGGAGGGGGGCAAGAGAAAGCAAAGTTTAAATGGGCAACAAAGGGCCACAGGAGACAAGGTAGGAAAATCTCTTTGGGAGGGAAAAGTGCTTGGAGAACTTTGGCTCTGAATGGGGACTTGGAGAAGGGTGAAAGTGATTGTGCAGGGGTCTGGGGGTGCAGGACAAACCCACATCTACCTACTGGGATGAGCTAAGCAAGGGCCCAGTCAGGCTCTGGGGAAAGGCTTAAAGCTGGTGCCATGGGACAGACCCTGGGCAGGAGAAGCCACGGTAAAAGCTAAGTGAGCAGAGAGGTAGGGGAGGTCAAGATAGGGTTTGTACCTAGAAGGAAGGAGTTCAGCAGGTGGAAGCAGGCTCCAGGCTGGGCCTGGCTGAGGTTACATGCTGTTTGGGTAATGACAGTTTCCATATTCTTAGGCTGAAGGCATGAGATGCTGTTCTGCTGTCTCTGCGTTCTCTCTCCACCCTCCATGCTTCTTGCAGGTCTGAGGCAGAGGAGGGGGTGCCAAACAAGGGGAGAGCTGATGCTATCTCAAAATTGGCTAGCCACTGGGTGGCCCAGTAGGCTAGGGCCACATTTTTTCACCTTAGGAGGCTATGATGAACCGTGGCTCTGGCTGCCAGCTCCTGGGGGCATATATTTGTCACTCTATCACTCTGTCTTCTGGTGGACAGTGGACACCCAAGGCCTTTCCCACCCTGCATGGTCGGGGCGACTTTGAAGGGCACAGGTAAAGCCAGCCTCTGGGTTCTCAATATCCACTGTGGTCCTTTCACTTTTGACAGGGAGGCCTCATTCCCAGGAGGTGTGATGGACCTCTAGCACCCCCAAGTGGCCACAGTGGGGACTGCGGCACCTTCTGTACTCTTCTATCCTCTAAGGACTTTCTTAGCTTTTTGCTAGCTACCCTATTCTATACAGTACTTACTTGAGTTCAGAACTCAAGAAAGTTTATTGGTGGTTTATTGGATAATGTCTGATGCCTAAAAGGCAGCCTAAAGGCATCAGCAGAAGGCTTTTCCTCTCTGGCTTGTCTCTTCTAGAACTAAAGGCTACATATCTGTTTCTCTCTCCCCTAAAAGAGGCTGAGGGCAGGGGAAGCCTGCCACCAGCACATGACCAGACTTCTGGCTCATTGTAGGCTAGCAGTCTGGGGTGCTGCTGAGACCCCTCCCCCTGATTCCCTTGGATTTAGCAGCTTCCTGGGCAGCTCTTTGTTCTCTGCCTGGAGTCCAGGACCAGCTCTTCTGTCATGAGCCAACCCAGTCCCTTTAGGGAAAGGCCCTTCCTGTTCTCAGCCACCCACACCCCAAGGAAAGCTCCAATTACCTTAAACTAATTGGTGCACTTAATTCTGGCCACAACGGATTGCATTTTATTCAGTTAAGAGCCCACTGCTAAACCAGTGACACAGGGGAAGGCTGGCAGTTGTGGCAAAGAGAAATGCTGTCTCCTTGGCTGGAGAAGGAACAGAGGGAGGGAGAGAGGAATAATGGGAATCAGGGAAAGGGGGTGGGAGGGGCTAATGGAGACCAGAAGAGCTTGCTTAGTTAGAACTGTCTACCTCACTACAGGCACTTGCTCTCATGCGGGAGAACCCAGCTCCACCACACCTGAACTGTCACCCCTATCCCAACATCCACTAATTCTGACTTGTCCCAGGTATTGACCTGCTGACGCACAAACATCTGCTGAGTTCTCCTCACTCAGACCTTCAGCTATGCCTCTCCAGGCTTCTCTCTGGACCTCACAGGACTTAGGCCTGTTCAGCCAAGAATCTTACGTCAGAAAGATTTTAAAAGTGAAACATGTTGTCCCCCAACTAAAAGCCTGGATTCTGAATCTTTGAGAACTGAACAAAAGCTACACCAAATCCATTCACAGGACAGACTCCTGGAAAATGGCAATCTTGGTGTCTGCTCTTTGGCAATGCCTATGAGTGGCTCCAAGCTGTGCGGAGCCCCTGATTGAGACTCCTGAGTTCTTGTTTGCAGAGAGGAACCTGAGCAGGGAAGACCTCTCAACCCTCAAGATACCTCCTTCATCTTCTGCCTTGATGAAGCTGCAGTGATCCTTAGGGGATACTTTCAAAAGAAACAGAGGTTACTCTTATTGAACATCTTCAAGGAGGTGACAGTTATTGCCTGGTGCCTAGTCACCTTTGTCTCAATTCCCTCACCAAGGAGTTATCAGTGAGGTGGGAGGTCCCAGCACAAGCCAGTCCCTTCTGCAATGAGGAAGAAGGCAGGTCAGACGTACTAGAAAGGGAGGTGACACAGATTCTACAAAGGATCAACGGCATCAGAGGATCTGCCTGCTAGCAAGCCCCCAGTATAAATGATCAACACACACATCCAGGGTGCCCAGAGGCTTTCCCTTCTGCTCCTGCTACCACCTGCCAGGCAAAGCAACAGAAACACCATGGGCAACAATGGGGATGCCTATGTACTGGGTCAGCTGAATTAACAAATCAATAAATAACTGGGAAGTCTGTAGAGAGAGGAGGGGAAGCAGATGGGAGTGAGGAAAAGAGGCACATGCATGTCAGTGTGGTCCTGGGATGTCCCCACTGAGACCCCAAAGGACTCCAGGAAAGTGGCTGCTAGGGATTTGGCCCAGTGTTCAGGACCCAGGGGAGTATGCTGGTTGTCAGTGGTCCTGAACCCAACAGTATGAGGAAACAGAAGTGAGCACCATGCCTGGCACTCTGGGTGGTACGGAGAATCATCTGCAAAGAGATTCCGATGTATGCAGCAAAGCGGGGTGCTGGTGGAGGTCCCCTTTCTCTAGTTGGGAATTTTGCTTTATGTCAGTCGATGCATGCATTCCTTCCTTAAGTTCAAAGGCACGTGGAAGTAGTCAGACCCGTTCTGACCATCAGTATCACTATGGAGGGTGATCACACAGAATGATGAAGAGGGTTTCACTCCTGTCAGCAACACATGGCCAGGTGTCTATGGAAAATCACTGGAGTCAGAAGCTTTGTCCAGCCATCATCAGTGAGCTTTTCGAAGAAAGGGACAGTGGGGATGCCATATCAAGTGACAGGCCAGGCTTCATGCAAATGAGAACAGTATCTTGCCCCAGTGCCGGTGTAGCCCAGTGAGGCACTGCTCTCGAGATAGCTGTCACTAACATCCCAGCCAAAGTCGGAGTTGGGCGTGAGACCCACAGTTCAGTGGCAGCCTCTGAGTGACTTCCTGGAAATGCCTATTGTTTTTGAACATAGGAATCTTCAGGATTTACTCCCCCATCCAACCCAGAAGCCAAAACTCATTGGAGGCTAGACCTTTTGTGGTATCTGTCCAATTAGGGGACAGCAGTGGGGAAGTGCTCCCACCTCAGGTAGGCCTGAGACTTGCTCTGTACCCTGGGAGAATTAGACAAATTTGCTAAATAGATGCTACCAAAATGAGGGTGCAAGAGGCTGCCAGCAAGCCTGGGGACACCTCAAGTTCAGCCCTGGAAGCTTCTGGAACAGACTGGCTCAAGTGAGGTGCTGGGGCTGCAAGTTGAGAGGTGTGATGTGGTGTGTCCATCCTGAATGGGTCGCAGCGTCATCTCCCTTTGAAGATGCGGATTTTGTTGATGGATGCCAGTGTGGCTGTGACGTTGTACTCAAAGTCGGCATCATGCACCCCAGTCTTTCGGAATGCGCCTGCGGATGGGTTGTTTTCCCAGTAATGGTGCCAGTTCCCTTTGCTGTCTGCCCCAAAGCCATACAAGTCCACCTGTGGGGCAAAGGCAAGGTAAGGCCTAGGTAACATGACTGTGGTGGTAGGGTGGGGGATGAAGGAAAGGCAACCTGGGTTGTCCCTGGAATCTTATGGTAAACATCAAGGGTTCAGATGAACCTTCTGAAAGTCAAACAAAGCAAGCCAAGTGAGGCTTAAGTCCAACTCCAGCCCAAAGGCACCTTGGGGTGACCTCACAGGTGGTCCTGAGTGGGGCTGGGCCTCCACCGGAGCCCCCAGGAGTCCTGGAGAGAAGGTGCGGAGAGGGACTTGGAGGGCAGGTAAACTGTCCCTCATCCAAGCTGATTCTTGACACATCAGATCATTTCAGAGCCTCATTTTCTCACTTTATCAGTTTCTCACCGTGACCACAGAAGGTAGGTGAGAGGTTCTAAACCCTTCCTTCTGAGGCCAACAACTGAGATGGGAGTCCATACATACATGACAAACACCAGTGGCTACTTATTCTAACATTGTGCTGACACATCGAAATTCAGGCAGGTCTACTTTCCTCACATGCCACCTGGCAAGTACTGGTGACATCAGGGACACAACCATCAGGCTCCAACCCTCGCAACTTCTGGCAGTCACGGACAGAATGCCATTTAGAGAGACGAGGGTTAAATCCAGGGCTCCCAGGGCACTGAGGAGAGTATGCAGACCCAAGGTGACAGGAGGCTCTTTCAAGGAGGGCGCATCTGAGTTAGGTCTTAGCTAGTGAAGAGAAGGTGACCAGTAAGGAGCCACTCAGAGGAACATTAAGGGAGGGGCATACCACCTAGCTGTGGGCCGGAGGATAGACTAGAGCTAGAGAGGGGTGCGGACAACAGAGCAGGGACAGTTCTACCGCATTCAGTTTCTCAGCAGAGGCCTGTGGGGGCACAGGCCCACTCTGGTTTTCACAGTTGGTGGGTAGTGGAAGTCCCATATGCCTGACCGACTTTCTACAAATTCTGGTGAAGTGGGTCAGGGTGTGGCCCAAGTACTGAATGCAGCCCCCCACCCCAGGTGGGAACTAGCAACCTGTGGGTGGTAACTATGGCCTTAGTAGCTTTTCCTCTCTAAGATGGTTAGAACCTGCTTCTTCATTTTGAGCTGAATCAGATCCTAGCCACCCTCGGTAGAATGTTCCAGAATTCCTGCTCTTGAGAATGGTTTTACACTGCTGCTACTCTTCCAAATGCCTGGTGAGACAGACATAGCTGGAAACTGTCTTCTGCCCTCTCTCCTACTCTAGACTCCCCTGGAAACCTGGGGGTGGTAGCTCTTGTCCCTCTAGCCTGAAGGAAGGTAGACTCGCATACCTCATCACAGATGTGAATGGAGAAGATAACGGACAGGATTCCAGTCGATGGGTACCGCCCGTGGCCCTGAAGCCAGCTGTCAAATACATACTTGATGAAGGCTGGGTGGTAGATCAGGATCTGCAAGGAGAATGGACTGGGTGAGTACAGCCAGCAAAAGATACAGAGCACCTCCTAAGCGCTGTACTGCTGTGGCCATGAGAATATGCTCATGAAGGGCTCTGACGAACAACCTGGCATTTATGGATCCAGTGCCGGGGAGACTATAGATATCCTGCTTCATTGAGAGGTAGGGGCTATAGGCAAGAGTCAGTACAGAACAACTTCACAGTACTGCAGGAAGCCTTGAAGGGGATGGTGATGTTGGAATAAAAATCTCATGGATGTGGAAATGTGACCCAAAGCTCCGAAAGTGCTCCAAGAAGCAGTGTGAGGAGAAATCATGACTATCACATTGCATTAAAAACACACCCAGTGGGCCACCTGTCCTGCCTGGCATTGGCTGGAATCTCTGACCTACGGAAACTACATTCATGGCTTTCCTCCCCTGGTAGGAAGACACCAAGGCTCAGAGAGGCTATGCAACATGTTCAATGTTCCACAGCCAGGAAGCTCTCCCTGTGCTAGGCATGGCCTTGGCCTCATCCACTGTGGCTGCCCTGGAGACAGTGAAGGGGACTTTGGGAACAGCAGAGGGTGTCCTATTTAGGCAGTCTTATAGCATTCCTTGGGGGAAGGGCTGAAAAGATGGGTTCACAAATCTCTGGAGAGCTCTTCATTGCTCAGCCTTGCTTGAAGACACTGGGGTCTCAGGAGGGAGACCTATCCTAACAGAGGTGCTTGTGGCTTCTTTCTGGGATTGTGGTGCCCAAGGGTAAGGGCAGCATGTTGCAGACACAGGTGGGTTTTATCTAGCCCAAGCATGATCTAGCTGTATCCCTTGGCAAGTTACTGGTCTCTCTGAGCCTCCTGAAGTATGGCAGTGCATGCAAATATCCAGTGTGGTGGGTTTTTCATACATGTTCCTATTTTTAACCATGTCTGGGCCAGTGCAGTACAGGAGCTCATTGGGAAGGACGGGGATATTGGAGACAAAGATGCTTTGAGAAGCTCCCAGGAACAATTAAGAAACTGCAGCCTCCACTGCCTCCACCCTTCATGGGCTTGTGAGAGCTGGATGGCTCAGTGCTACCCTAGGGTAGCTGTAGATTTGGGTACTCCTGAAGAATCACATCTGTGGTAAGTTCCCAGGTGGTGCTGCTGTTCTGAAGACCCACTTTGAGGAACTCTCCTTAGCAGTGAAGCCTCATAGGTGTCAGCAACCAGGCCAGGGCCTGGGCACTCTGTGTAGCCCAGTGCACCATTACAGCACCAAGTCTTGGAAAAGAAATCAGAGCAAAGTTAGAGGGTCCCAAGCTGCCACTTACCTTCTCCTGTTTCACTTTGATCTTCGGGGGCACGGGGACGTAGGTGCTGCAGATGAGGAAAGAGAAGGTATTTAATGTGGAGAGGGGCCACCTGGGCACCAGAAGCTCTGAGGAGTGACGCAGCCTAGAAGGGGAGGGTGGGGAGGCTTAGGCTCCCAGTGGTCACCTTCCTGCCCCAGCACAGCTCCTCCTGCAGTAGCTCTAGAGTGACACCAGGGGGCGACCCCGGCTGATTTGAGAATGTTCCTGAATGAGGACTTAACTACTAGCACAGCCTTTCAGGGGCCCGGGGATATTTGAGATGTCTCCATATTCCAGGGTCAGAATGTCTGTGCTCATTAGCGGGGCTCAGGCCGATGCTGGGGAACTGATAGAGGTGACCTAGGGGTGTCTGAAGCTCATGCAAGCAGACATGGGCTACAGCATCAAGATGTAAAATCCACCAGCACATGGAATATAACTGGTACAACTCAGGCTCTCCCTGCAGCAAGACACCAGGGGAGCACCCTGAGCCAGCTGCTGGCCCCACCTCCTGCTGAGCACTTCCCTCACACCCTGCCCTGTGGAGGCACAGAGTTCCTGGAACCCGCAGTTCTTGGCTCTGGCTCGGGTCCTGGGAGACCTGGGCTAGGACCAGGAGTTATGTGGACATCTGGAAATGGAGGCCACTCCCCTTTGAGAGAAAAGCCAGGGACTGAGGAATTAGACCCAGATGGCTGTATGGGCTCTGAGCCAAGTTCAGTGTTGGGCAAGTGGTTTGGCCCATCAATGGCCACTCCCTGGAGGCCAGAGCTAATGACAAGCACTGTTGCAGGACCAGATGAGATGCCAAGTTTCAAATGATAGGCGCCATGCCTGGGGAGCAGATGGCAGCACTTACTCTTGGAGAGCCAATGCTGACTTATCCACAAAGTATGTGCTCAGCAGCCCCTGCCTGTCCCACACTGCAGTCTGAGGATGGACATAGAGATACATGTTGAATCCCTTCCTAGGGTTTATCTAAGAGATTCCAGAGGGTTTGGGGAAGCAAACCATGGAGTCCTAAGCATAAGGAACACAAAATTTGGCGTACCAGTGCCAGGAGGTGAGGCGACTAGTCAGGGTAGGACCAACCAGGGAGATGGCAGGAGCAGCCGTAGATGTACCAGGAGGCACGGGGAAGAGGAATCCTAAGGGACAACCCACAGGAGTGAGCCATGACTGGAGACAGGTGGACATAGGGTAGATGCTAGAGAGACTCACTGAGTGATGGTGCCAGTGGTGGTGGCACTAATAACCCACTGCAGGTCGGTGATCTTGAAGGGGACCAGAACCATGCTGACATTCTCTCCCAGCTCCCGGAAGCTCTCAGGATATACAAAATGGTGAGTGGTTCTGCTCCCAACATCTGCCTCAAAGCCCATTGTGGGTGCCCTGTTCATCCTGGGAAGAGAAAAAAACAGGGCCCAGGTAAGGATGCTGGAGTTGAAGAGAATCACCTGTGTGGTAACCTCAGGTGAGCTCTTTTTCCCCTAGACTTCAGTCTCTCCACGCGTATGATGGGAACATTGTGGACACAGCCCAGACGGATCTGGTAGAGCGGGTCTGAAATCCCAGCTACTTCGGGGGGATAAGCCAAGAGGATGACAAGTTCAAGACCAGCTTGAGAAACTCAGCTGGGGGTGTGGGAAGCCACTCAGTCAGAGGGAGACAGCTTGCCTAGCATGCACACGCCTAAGTTCCATTCCAAGTTTAGTGAAACAGAGCCCAAGCCTTCTTTTTTTTTTTTTTAAATAAAGCAAGTGGGGTGGATCTTGCCCTCCTGTCATCAATAACCTGTGTCATGGGTAACTGCACCTAGTAGATGTGCCTTTTTAACGATCCAGAGCTCAGATACGCTATCTACTAAGTTACAGCCTTGAAGTCAGGGTCTGCCTGACCCTGAACCTGACTTGGCTTCTCATCATGGGCATTCCCACTGGATACAAGCTACACTCATGAAAGCAAAGGAAATAAATAATCTCGCACATCAAAATCAACAGAAGGGAGACACACATACCACAACCAACAGCTACAACTGCAAAACAACATGACCTAACAGTCATTGGTCACTGAGATCTTTCAACATCAGTGGACTCAATTCCCAAATAAGAAGACACACACTAACAGAAGGGTGTGAAAACAGAATCCATCCTTCTGCTGCATAAAGGAAACACACCTCAACCTCAAAGGTACGCATTACCTCAGAGTAAAGGGTTGGGAAAAGGTTTTCCAAGCAAATGGATCTAAAAAAACAAGCTGATGTAGCCATTCTAGCATCTAACAAAATAGACTTCAAACCTAAATTAATCAAGAGATGGAAGGGATACTTCATACTCAAAGGAAATATCCACCAAGACAACATTTCAATTCTTAATGCCTATGCCCCAAACACAACGGCACCCACATTTGAAAAAGAAACATTATTAAAGCTAAAAACATATTAACTCTCACACACTGATAGTGGAAGATTTAAATATTCCACCCTCACCAAGCAACAGGTCATCCAGACAAAAACTAAAGGAGAAATACTGGAGCTAACAGCTGTAACAAACCAAATGGATCTAACAGATATCTACCAGACATCTCACCCAAACACAAAAGAATATGCCTTTTCTCACCACCTCATGGAACCTTCTCCAAAACTGACCACATACTTGGCTACAAAGCAAGTCTCAATACATAAAAGAAAATTGAAATAACCCCTGCATCCTATCAGACCACCACAGATTAAAGCTGTATTTCAACAACAGCAACAACAGAAGAAGGCCTAAAAATTCATGGAAACTGAACAGCTCTCTACTGAATGACTACTGGATCAAGACAGAAATAAAGAAAGAAATTAAAGATTTTCTAGAATTCAATGAAAATGAATTCACAACATACCCAAACTTATGGGATACAATGACAGCAGTGCTAAGAGGAAATTTCATAGCACAAAGTGCTTACCAAAAAAGAGTAGAGCGATCACACACAAGCAAATTAACAGCACATCTGAAAACCCTAGAACAAGAAAAGTAAGCACACCCAAGAAGAGTAAATGGCAAGAAATAAGCAAACAGAGGGCTGAAATCAATAAAATAGAAACAAAGCAATCAATTCAAAGAAACAAAGAGTTAGTTCTTTGAGAAAATCAACAACATAGACAAACCCTTATCCAAACTAAGTAAAAGACACAGAAAGAATATCCAAATCAATAAAATCAGAAATGAAAAGGGGAATATAACCAAAGACATGGAAGAAATCCAAAGAATCATTAGGTCACACTTCAAAAACCTGCACTCCACAAAATCGGAAAATCTAAAAGAAATGGATAATTTTCTCCATAGATATCACCTACCAATATTAAATCAAGATCATATAAACAATTTAAACAGAAGTATAACCCCCAAGGAAATAGAAGATGTCATTAAAAGTCTTCCAATTGAAAAAAAGTCCAGGGTCAGATGGTTTTAACACAGAATTCTATCAAACATTCAAAGAAGAGTTAATGCCAATACTCCTCAAATTATTCCACAAAATAGAAACAAAAGCCACAGTCACCCTGATACTCATACCACAAAATGATTCAACAAAGAAAGAATTACAGACCATTTTATCTCACTAACATGATGCAAAAATACTCAATAAAATACTCATAAGCCAAATCCAAGAATATATCAAAAAGATCATCCACCATAATCAAGTAGGCTTCATCCCAGAGAAGCAGGGATGGTTCAATATATAAAAATCAGTCAGTGTAATCCACTATATAAACAAACTGAAAGGAAAAAAAAACATGATCACCTCACTAGATGCTGAGAAAGCTTTCAACAAAATCCAACACCCCTTCACAATAAAAATATTGGAGATATCAGTGATACAAAGGCCATACCTAAACATAATAAAGGCAATTCACAGAAAACCAACAGCCAGCATCAAATTAAATGGAGAAAAACTCAAACTAATTCCACTAAAATCAGGAACAAGACAAGGTTGTCCCCTCTCTCCATACCTATTCAATATAGCACTTGAAGTTCTGGCTAGAGCAATAAGACAACAAAATGAGATCAAGGGGATATGAATTGGAAAGGAAGAAGTCAAAGTACCCTTATTTGCAGATGATATGATAGTATAAATAAGAGACCCTAAAAATCCTACCAGGAAAGTCCTACAGCTGATAAACATCTTCAGTGAAGTGGCTGGCTACAAGATCAACTCCAAAAAATCAGTAGCCTTCCTATACACGAATGAGAAATGGGCTTAGAAAGAAATCAATACCCTTCACAATAGCCACAAATAACAAAATATCTTGGAGTGACTCTAACCAAGCAAGTGAAAGACTTGAATGACAAAAACTCTAAGTCTTTGAAGAAAGAAATTGAATTAAACTACAGAGGATGGAAAGATCTTCTGTGTTCCTGGATTGGTAGGATTAATATAGTAAAAATGGCCATCTTACCAAAAGCAATCTACAGATTCAATGCAATCTCTCTAAAAATCCCAATACAAAGCCGGGCAATGGTAGCATACACCTTTAATTCCAGCACTTGGGAGGCAGAGGCAGGTGGATCTCTGTGAGTTCGAGGCCAGCCTGGCCTACAGAGTGAGTTCCAGGACAACCAGAGTTACAACACAGAAATCCTGTCCCAAAAAGAACAAATACTCAAATAACAACAACAACAACAAAAATCCCAATGCAATTCTTTACAGATCTTGAAAGGACAATACTCAACTTCACATGGAAAAACAAAGAACCCAGGAAAGCTAAAATCCTGAAAACTAAAAGAACTTCCGGAGGTATCAACATTCCTGATCTCAAGCTGTACTACAGAGTTATAGTAATAAACTATATTTATGCCACATGGTAGTGGCATAAATAGAACAATGGAACTGAATCAAAGATCCAACCCAAATCTACACACTTATGGACACCTGATCTTTGATAAAGAAGCTAGAAATACACACTGCAAAAAAAAAAGAAAGCATTTTAAACAAACGGTGCTGGTCTAATTGGATGTCTGAATGGAGAAGAACGCAAATAGATCCCTTTTTACCATCCTGCACAAAACTCAAATCCAAGTGGATCAAAGACCTCAACATAAAAACCAGATATACGGAACCTGGCAGAAGAGAAACTGGGGAATATGCTTGAGTGCATTGGAACAGGAGACAACTTCCTGAACAGAACACCTATAGTGCAGGCATTAAGATCAATGATTAATAAACAGAACCCCATGAAACTGAAAAGCTTCTGTAAGGTAAAGGCCACTGTCAGTAAGACAAAATGGCAGCCTGCAGAATAGGAAAAGGTTTTCACCAACTCCATGTCCGATAGAGGGCAAATATCCAAAATATATAAAGAACTCAGAAAGTAGACATCAACAAAACAGATAACTCAATTAAAAAATGGGATACAGATCTAAACAAAGAATTCTCAAAAGAGGAACATCAAGTGGCTGAGAAACAAAGGAATGTTCAACATCCTTAGCCATCTGGGAAATACAAATCAAAACTACTCTGAGATTCCATCTTATACCTGTTAGAAGGGCTAAGATCAATAATAAATGACAGCTCATGCTGGCCAGTATGTGGAGCAAGAGGAACATTAACACTATCTCATTGCTGGTAGGAGTGCAAACTTGTACAGCCACTGTGGAACTCAGTATGGCGAGTGCTCAGGAGATTGGAAATTGACCTACCTCAAGACCCAGCTATACACACAGGACATTGGGCATTTTACCCACAGGACACTTCTACCACTATTTTACCACAAGAACACTTGCTCAACTATGTTCATATCAGCTTTGTTCATAATAGTCAGGAATTAGAAACAACCTAGATGAGCCTCAACTGAAGAATGGATAAAGAAATTATGGTACCTTTACACAATGGATTATTACTCAGCTGTTAAAAACAATGACTCCATGAATTTTGCAGGCAAATGGATAGAACTAGAAAAAAATCATCCTGAGTGAGGTAACTCAGTCCAGGAAAGATAAACACGGTATGTATTCAGTTATATGTGGACATTAACTGTTAAGCAAAGGACAAAGGTGCTTCAATCCACAAACCCAGAGAGACTATGCAACAAGGAGGGCCCCAGTGGGGACACAGGGATCTCCATGGTAAAGGGGAAATAGAACAGATGGTGCGGGTAGGCTGGGGGAGGATGAGAATGGGAAGAGAAGGGACCAGGTTGGGGGAGAGGGATGGAGAGAGAGAATATATGGAGAGACAACTAGAATTGGAGGACATTTAGGGGGGAATTGGGAGACCTAGTGCAGTGGAAACTCACTGGAATCTACAAAGGAGACCATAGTGAGGAGCTCTAGTAATGGGGGATAGGAAGCCTGAACAGGCCATCTCTTGTAGCCAGGCAAGACTTCCTCCAGTGATGGGACTGGGACACTATCTCAGCCACAAAATCCTAGACATATAATCTATCCTCCCTACAGGATCTGCTGGGACAATACAAGGGCAGAACCCCATGCCAAAGGAGGGAACCCATCCCTCATACTGAAGGGCAGGCCAGAAACTAGAAACTGGATAGCCAGGAGATGATTTCTAATGATATCCTGCTCTACTTATAGATCGATACATAGCCCAACATTCATCAGAGAGGCTTCCTCTGGCAGCTGGTGAGAGCAGATGCAGAAGCCCAGAGCCATACATTGTGCAGATCTCAGGAAACCACATGGAAGAGGGGGAGGAATGATTTCAGGGACCAGAGGGGTCGAGAACACCAGGAGAACAAGCCTCACAGAGTCAAGTACTCTTAAGGGTTCCCCGAGCCTGAAGCAGCATACATGGAGCCTGCAGGGTCCCCCAGATATTTCTTGTGGTTGTCTGGGTTGGTGTTCTTGCAGAACTCCTACAGGCTGGAGCACAGGGTGTGTCTCTGACCCTTTTGCCTGCCCTTGGGACCATTTTCCTCTTGCTGGGTTGCCTACTCCATCCCTGATATAAGAATTAGTTCCTGGCCTTGTTCTATCTTGTTATGCCCTATTTGAGAGGTAACTCTGGGAGGACTCCTTTTTTCTGGGGAGAGGCAGGGGTGGGCATGGATAGGTGAGGGTCTGGGGGAGATTTGGGGGAGAAGGGAAATGGGGGAGCTGGGAGGAGTGGAGGGAGGGAAGAGGGATATTGGAATGTATTATACAAAAGAAGAAAAATAAACAAATACGAGAAGCAGCAGAGGCTTCAAGACAGTTTTGCCCACTTAGTAGGCCTTAAGGTACTAAGTTCCCAGCCCATTGGAAATCTCTAGAAAAAGCTTCATCTCTGCATGCACCTTTGCTTAGGGAAAGGTGGGGAAACTGAGACCCAGAGGTCAGTCAGTACTGGGGCTCCAGGCCTGGAATCTTGGCCCTCTGAGCTGAGCCAAGGTGTTTCATACACCTGAGGTTCCCTGGGCTTGAGTTGGGGGTCCAGTGCTCACCTCAGCACAAAGTCGTGCCTGTCAATCTCAGGCCCATAGGAAGAGTCCTTCAGGTTACCGGAGTTGCCCACGACCGCACAGCGTCGGCATCCCACCAACCTCTTGTTCAGCATGGGATCCACATTCCCAGGCACGACACGAAAGAGTTCCTTGACTGTGTCACTCAGGTTGTTGGGTTTCCTCTCCCTCTGGAGCCTCTGGGGCAGAGAACAGAGGGATGGTCAGCTTGGTTCTACCTCTGGCTGGGCAGGCTCGCTCCCTGGCCAGCAAGCTCAGCTTCTGACTATGGAGGCACTGGTGGTTAGTGAAAGCCACTCCCATCCCAAGACAGGAGACAGGAAGAAAGCTCTTTCATCCATTCTACAGGCAGTCTCTGGGCACCTACTGTCTGTGAGACCAGGACTTTAGCTGACCTACAGGCACACGGGAAGGGGTTAGCGGCCAATCCTCAGACACTGAGGACCACTGTATTTACTGCATTCCTCACTCACATCTCCTGCCAAGATCTAGTTTTGTTACAGGTGGCAGGTAAGACTAGCCTGGATTCAGGGTGCACCTTAGGGCCAAGGCCACACACCCTTCCCAGGAGAGGACACCAGAGACATGGGGAAATCCTGGGATGTTGGGAAAAGACTGAGTGCTGCAGGTAAGGGTCAAGGGGTGCCATGAATGGTCAGGAGCAGCAGAGGCTGGAGAGAGACATGGGGAGAAAGACCCTTGGCTTGTGATTGACTCAGAACTAAAAAGACTCGAGGTGTGTGTGTGTGTGTGTGTGTGTGTGTGTGTGTGTGTGTGTGTGTGGTGTGTATGTAAGATCATTTCTGATGTACTAAGCCACCAGGTCCATTGTGATTTGTTATGGGAGCCACAGGAAGGAAAAGCAGTAGGGTTTTTCCTCCGACTTGCATAATAGATACTCAACAAACAGTTGCTGAGTGACAGGATGACTGAAAAAATAATACTCTGAATGCTGCCATATGCTTGATGGGTCCCCAGGTCCTCCAGGCCTAGCATTTGACTCCCCAACCCTGCTCCCAGCCCCTGCTCTGCTCACCAGCCACCACTGGTATGTATCCTCCTCCATCAGGGCATTGTGGGCTGTCAGTAGTGGCTGCATGGTCTTGTTGAAGCGCTCGTCAAACCAGGGTGAGACCTTGCCCTGGCTGATGCAGTGTCTGCATGTGCACGGCTGTGACTTGATGAACTTGCGGAAGTTCTCTGAGAATTCCACGACCAACTGCTTGGGGAACCAGGCAGAGGGTCCTCCCGTGTTCAGGACAAAAGAAGTGAGGAAGATGAGCAGCAGGAAGAAGGTGAGCCACTTGAGGGTCCTCTTCCTCATGTTCACCATCTCCTCTCTTTGAAGGGACCTCCGCGTTGATCGGAGAGTAGAAGAGAAGAGACCCTGCCTGGAGATGAGAAAAGACTCGAGGAAAAATTCCAGAGATGCAGGAGCTGGCAGCAGGAAGGGGAGATTACAGGGAGGCAGCTAGGGCAAACTCCAGCCCGTCAGAGACACATCCGGGTCTGTGCTCTGGATAACCCTGTGTGGCACATGAGGACAGTCTATGGGATGTAGTCTTGGCTATATCGTCTTCCTTTTGGTAAACAGCACGGTCTACTTCTTCAACCCCATGCAAAGTCAAGAATGTGGCTTGGTGACACAGTAATAAAGCCCGGGAAAAGTAATGTTCTCTTACACTCAAAAGGAATCAAGGTTAGTTCATCTTCAGCTTGGGAGGACCCCTAGAGGACCCAGAAAAAGGTCTCTGTGCAGGATGTGGGCTGTTGCTTGGTCACCCTCTTCTAGACAGTGTGGCTCAGGACAATCCTTAGAGCTTTGTGTTTTCCAGGCTGTGTCACCACAGACAGGGACTTAAAGGGCATCTCCAGGAAGGCACAGAGGTTGCTGAACATCTGTGTAGAAAAGCAGGAAGAAAGAAAGATAAAACTTGGTGAGCTTGCTATGGAAACTGTTTCTCTCCACACCCCTGCCACAAGCCTCAGGGGCTCCCCTGTGGGCTACAGGGGTTTTTATACCATCTGTCTGTTTTTTTGCCTTCTAGCTTGCACTGTGACTCCCCAACCACCAGAGTATGCCTCTCCCGCTGCCATGGACAGAGTAGTTCAGGCTGCCATGTTTTGCCCACCACAATGAACCAATATACCCTGAAATCATGAGTCAAAGTAAATCCAAGCTCTCTCAAGTTGTTCCTGTTAGGTATTCTATCACAGCCATAAAAAAAGAGGATCTAATGCAGTGGTTGGAGCTCGGAGCTCAGCTATCTATCTATCTATCTATCTATCTATCTATCTATCTATCTATCTATTTATTTCGAGACAGGATTTTTTTGTTGTAACTCTGGCTGTCCTGGAAATCTGTAGACCCAGCCTGGCCTTGAACTTATAGAGATCTGCCTGCCTATGTCTCCCGAGCTCTGGGATTAAAGGTGTGCACCACCACTGCTAGGCAGAGCTCAGCTTTTTAGTTTCTTAGTTGCTGTTTCCCACTTCTTAATCTCTGAACATGTGCAACTTACATATGAGCAAGTGTCTCCCATGAAGGAAAATGGTTCAGAGCATAAGTTTCCTTCGCTATGGGCACAGCCTCTCAGTGTCTAGCTCAGTGTCTGATGAACTTAATCCATCTCTCTATGCTTTCAATCACCTGTCTCCATTTGGCTTTTTGCTGTTCTTG
The DNA here is from genome assembly GCA_026225945.1 of Cricetomys ansorgei. Taxonomy (NCBI): domain Eukaryota; kingdom Metazoa; phylum Chordata; class Mammalia; order Rodentia; family Nesomyidae; genus Cricetomys; species Cricetomys ansorgei. The sequence goes on from JAMJFZ010000199.1 coordinate 63,619,132, forward strand.
ATTCTACCTCCTGAGAGTCAGCACCAATCTGTGCAAGAGGTGGACACTTCGTCTCCCATCTCTCAGGGATCCCTACCCTTCAAGCCTTGGCTGTTTCTACCTGGAGTTCTCTGCTTTTCAGCCACTTTGGTACTTGGTGGTGTTGAGGCCTTGTGACAAGAGCTCCTCCATTTTAGATTCAGATTCCATCTTACTTGGCTTAAATTTAAGTTTCCATTTCCTGGCTTATGTTTAAGTTTCTCCTAGCAAGGAAACAGGGCCCACTACCAAGGAAATGCCACTTACCACCAAAGAGACAAGGAAGCTATAACATAACCTGTTCTTTACCCCTCATCTGCCAAGGTAACAAGGAACATAACATATCCCTGGGCTATCACCCCTACATGATTGCTCCAGAATGCATCTCTTTTCTTTCCTTCTTTCCACTAAATACATCTTGCTTTGAAATGTATTCAGTGTGTGAGAGTTACTGTCCGGTTATGGACCCCAATAGTGAGAGACAGGGTCTTACCTGTTTAGACCCTTTCTGTGTCAGAGAGGCTCCAGTGAGCTCCAACATATCTTTCCTCTCTATGGACTTAAGCAGGTGGCTGGGCAGGAAGAGGCAGAGTAAAAACTGGGGTCTCAGCAGCCCTGCCTTGTCCAGAAGGGCCAGGAGCAGGTCTTTTATTATCTCTTATTGTCAGACATCTTTTCACCAGTCCTGATTATGGCCCAGTGACTTCTGGCCAAATCTTTTCCTTCCCATCACTAAAAGCAGACCCTCTCCAAGCCTCTGGTTTCTGGCTTCATGTGGAAGCTTCCACCTAGGCCAGTGGAAGGCCTCAAAAATGCTACAGAGAAGAAAGCACCTTCCTCAAACCAGCCTGGCCAGTGGCTACTTGTTGCCACCTAATCTTTTTTTGTTTGTTTATTTTCAAGACAGGATTTCTCATTGTAACTCTGGCTGTCCTAGAACTCATTCTGTAGAACAGACTGGCCTCGAACTCAGAGATCTTCCTGTCTCTGCCTCCCAAGAGATGGGATTAAAGGCGTACACTTCTACTCCCCAGCTACCTATTCTTATTATAGAAAGTTTTCAGTGAAGCTTGGCCAGCAGCATCGGCGTAAAAACAGTTACAGACATCACACCACAGTCTCTGTGTGTTGTGGGTCAGGCCCTTCACCTCCCTGATCCTTGTTTCCTGAATCCAGAGGATAGAACACTGCTCCTCCAGGCTTGTGTGGGAAGAATGACTGGCATAAAGATGACTGGTGACTGGCTCAGAGGACACCAAGTGTGTATACCATATAAGACACGGGTGTTTCTCTTCCTTGAATCCCAAATGATACCTGTGTAAAATGTAACCCAACAAGACAGCTGGACTGTCTCAAGGGCAAGGTTACTAAAGGACAAAATGATACCAGGCATCAAAGAATTCAAGCCAGGGACCCCTGCCTCCTAATATATGGTGTGTGTGTGTGTGTGTCTGCATGCATGTGCATGCGCGCGTGGGGTTAGGGTTCCAGACCCAGAGACAAAGCAAACAATCAACCTGTAAGGACTCCAAGGCTGAAACAGTGAGCTTGTAGCTAGTTTTAACTCCCCAGAGGCTCCCTACAGTGGTTCTGCACCAACTTTACACCTGCCTGTCCCTCTGGATTCCCTTCTCCAGCCCCTCCCGCCCCTATTCTTAGGACTACAGATGCACTGCCCTGTGGAGCTTGTGAATTACCACCTCCCAGGACTGGCCATCACCCTCATAGCTCTGGGCCCCAGTATCGAATGTGGCCAACCTGTTCTTGTGCTTTGCAATACAGGGTCTCAGCTGCCACCTGTTAGAGCTCTGAGCCGTCCTGTGCACTGGGCTGTGATGAGAGCAAGCCTTTGTGGTCAGCTAGGGCTGGGTGTCAATGCTGAGCCTATCTTTCCTAGCTGAGAGACCCTAGGTAAGTTGGTTTTCCTCTCTGGGACTAGGTGTGCTCCTTAAGGCAGAGCGATCACACCTCTTCAAGGGCCTATAGAAATTAAGAGCAGAGCTTCCTGGCATCTAACATGTACTCAAATGAGTCACCTCCACCAGCAAAGCACAAAGGATGGGACTGAGACCCAGCTGGGAAGCCTCTGACCTCTGACCCAGTTCACACACCAGAAGATGAAGTATAAACTTGGAACCTGGGTCCTCCTTATCAAGTATGGTGATTTCTCAGATTTGGGGATGTAGAGTCTATATCACCATCCCCTTTCCTTTCTTGTCTCTGGCACAACTACTCTGTACTAAGCAAGAAATTCCAGGAAGACAATGCCATCCTTATAAGCTGCATCTGTCCCTTGAGTGGATTCTGGGATTTTCTGTGTTCTCTTGCAAGGGTGTGTCTCACTTCTGCTTTAATCCCTTATTTAGAGAACCCATAGTTCAGTAGTCAGCTGCCTGGAGCCCAGCTGGAGAGAGAAATATAGCCTGCCCCAGCTCCTGAATCACCATAGCCTGCAGCTGAGGCTTACTCAAGGCTTTTAGCTTCTGATGCTAGGTAACTAGCTTTCTCCTGAAGATGGCCCCCATCTACCACTCTCTGGGGAGCTTGGGAGACTGGAGATATTCAGAAATCTTCCAGAAAATCATAGGGTCCTGTAGTTAAAGTCAAAGCATTGGGCAGCCAGGGCCAGGGAGGTATCTGCCTTCAAACATCGGACTCCTACTCAAAGGTGTCACTGCCATGTACCAACCCTGCTTACAGCTGAGGGCTTTTGGGGAGTTCTAGTTCTTGTCGACCTGGACCCCAGTTAATGTCACTATCTACTGCAGTAGGGAGTTTACTTGGCCTCCTCCATATATATCCCTTTTCCCAGTGATGGAGCTCCTGGGCCTCAAAAATCTCATTTTTGAGCTTTTCCTGCCTAGATAGCTCTGGAGACAGTCAGTCAATAGTGTCTGGGTAGACAGAAGAGAGAGAAAATGCCTTCCTTCTGTTCGACCTTAGTGGTGGTGGTGGCTGCAGGTGGCTTAGCACTGGACTGCAGGACCTGCCTTCCCTACCTAAAGGCTGAAAGTAGACTTGTATTCTATGCTGGCTTCCTGCAGCTTCTTGGCCTCAGGGTCCCAGCCAGAATGAGTGCCCTAGGTACTTGAGGCCCCACACCACCTCCCTTCCCCTCAACCTGGCAAACGACTGTCTACAAAGAATACTTATTTTCCTTCCATGCCTTCAGATAGGATCCTCAGTGCTTGCCTTGCAGACAGATCCCTAGGACCTCCCCAACCAAACCTGGCAGCCAGTGGTCACATCTCTACTCATTCCTATCTTGGCAGCTCAACCCATTCCTCATTTTACCTCTACGTGGCCTGCCTATCCCAGACAGAGCTACCACCTAACAGCCTTTGTGTATATTATGCCTAGTGTGATGGGTAATTTTCATTGTCAAGTTGACTGGAGTTTGAATTACCATGGAAGTAAAGTACATCTTACAAAGGAGGTGGCTGGAGAGATGGCTCTGAGGCTAAGAGCACTTGCTGCTCTGGCAGAGGATCAGGGTTTGGTTTTTAGAACCCATACTGGACAGAACACACCCGCTTGTATGTAACCCCAATCTGATGCCCATTTCTGACCACTACAAGGACCTGTGCGCGTGCGCGCGCACACACACACACGCCACACACACAAATAAATCTTTTTTTTTTTTTTTTTTTAAGGAATTACTATGAAAGTGTTTTTTTCCTAGAAAGGCTTAACTATGTTTGGAAGACAACACCACAGCGCACTGAGTAAGAAGGATAAAATCAGCGGAGCATTAGCATTCATTACTCTCTGCTTCCTGACTGTGGGAGCGATGTGCTCATCCACTCCACTATCCTCCCACCGTACCCCTGCCAAGATGACCTGTATCCTCCAACTGCAAGACAAAACGAACTCTTTAATGATGGCTTGAATGAAAAATGGCTCAGGTATTTGAATATTTGGTTCATAGTGAGTGGCACTGTTTGGAGAGAACCTTCAGGAGTTTGAGGCTTGCTGGAGGAAGTTTGCCAGTTGGTAGACTTTGAGAGTTGAGTGCCCTCACTCCACTTACAGTTCATTCCCTATTTCCTACATGCAGCTTTCTGATCTGGCCACCTGCTCCCATTACAGACTCCCCTCAGTCCCGGAACCATAAGTCAAATAAACTTACTCTTCTATAACTCACTTTTGGTTGTGATGTTTTGTCACACCAATGAAAAGTAACTCACACGGAAATTGGTAACAGGAGTGGGGTGCAACAATCAGAAGACAACCCCAAGAGGCAAGGAAGCCCTGGGAGGCCCTATGTGACACTCTAAAAGAGTTGTTGTGTAGATCCCAGGACACTGGAAATGCCAAAGCCGTGAAACATCTGTCAAGGAGAGTTGCATACAAGGAATGGAACCAGTCAGAGAGTGAGGTGCATGTTGCAGATAGCAAACCTGGAACATGCAGGTAGAGCCATCTAAATTCCTTGGAGCTAAACCCTCAGATACCTGATACTGAGCTACAGGATTTGGTGTTTTCCCTGCTGGTTCTTGTCTTGTTTTAGTTCAGTTATTTCTTCTCTGTGTCCCTGTTCCCCTACATTTGGAATAGTACATATGTTTTGTGCAATTCTATGTTGGAAATATATAACTTGCTTTTTCATTTACAGAGGGTTACAGTTAAGAGACTGCTTTGAGTCTCAGAAGGCACTTCAAACTATGGGACACTGTTAAAGACTACGGGTACTTTTAAAGTTAGACTAAATGCATTTTGCTTTATATGGTCATGAGTCTACGAGAGTGAGGAGTGGAATGTGATGATTTGAATGAGAAATGTCCCTCATAGGCTTCCATATTTGAACACTTGGTCCCTGGTTGGTGACATTTTTTGGGAAGGTTATGGAACCTTCCTGAAGGGGGAGAAGGGGGAGACTCTTTAAGAGTTTATAGTCTCACTCTACTTATAGTTCTCTCTCCACTTCTTGAGTTGGATAAAGATGTGTTTCTCCAACTTCCTGTTTCATATCTCCCCAGCCATTATGGACTTTCCCTTTGGAATAGTAAGCCAAAATAAACTATTGTATAAGTTACCTCTGGTAACAAACAAAAAGTAACTAACACACCTTCTTTCCTTCTTTAAGTCCTTTTGCCAGGCATTTTGTCAGAGCCATGGGAAACATAACCAGTATGTGAAGTTCAAGCAGTCAGAGAGTCTTTTAGCAGCTTCCTGTAACCCTGCTTTGTAAAGGAGGAAGTTGGGTTCTGAGAGACTGATCTTCACACGCCACATGGTTGAACTGGTGGGAATAATCGTAGCCATTTAACAGAGTGCAAGGTCAAGCCCTTCACTAAAGGAACTTGCTCTGGGTCAAGGCTAGGCAGGGCTGAGTTAGTTCTTAAGTCAGTCCTTCAGTGTCACATCATCTCGCCTGTCCCCTGGGTATGTGAGGATACCTAGAAACCTGTAGTACTCTTCTGCACAGTTAGTGTGATGCTTTGAATGAAAACATCCTCCATAAGCTATGGCATCTGAACATTTGGTCCCCAACTGATGGCACTGTTTTGGGGAGGCGTAGGAGGTGTGTCCTAACTGGAGAAAGTAGGTCATTGGAGATGGGCTTTGAGAGCTTAAGGTTCCTCCCTAATCCTAGTTCAGTGCCTCTATTTTGTGCTTCTGGTTCAAGATATGAGACCTCAGTTTCTATTCCAGCTGCCACGCCTGCCACTGGCTGCCTCTGCTCCACCATCATGGATTTTAATCATCTAGAACCAAAGTCCTAAATACACTCTCCCTTGCCTTGGCCAAGGTGTTTTATCTCAGCAACAGAAAAGTAACTAATACATCTGGTGTGTGTCATATTCACCACTAGATAAAGAAGCCACAGACTGTGTCAGAGCCAGGGAGTATTATGACGGGCCCAGTGTTAACTCCTCACCGAAGACCTAAATGACTCTGAAATAACTGACCAGCTCCAGCTCCAGAAAGGCTCCTTGGCACAAGTGGTGCTGCAGACAGCCGAGGCTTGGTATGGATGGGGCAAGACTGAGGGTCACCTCAGCATGTGGTAGTGGCAGTGGGAATACTAGGCAGGATTGTAGAGAACTGGGTGCCCTTTAGAGTGCCTGAGCCAGTGGACAGAGCCTGGCCATGGAGTGTCTGGAGACGTGGACTTGAAATGAAGGCAAAGGGGAGCCATGGCCAGTGTGTGAAAATGGTCAGGGCTACCATGACACACAAGGCTGGAGTGTAGAGGGGGCTCAGGACACAAAAGGAAGCTGGGGAGCAGTTTGATCTCATCTCAGAGACTGAGGAAGCCTGTCTCTTTTTGGATCTCATACTCTGATCCTTCCTGCATATTCTTTTATCCATCTCTTCATAACCAAGAGGTGCTGGCAAATGGGAGAATCCTTGGCTATCTATACTTGCAAATCACTTTCCTGACTCTCCCATCTGCACCTATTGCTGGTTTCCTTGCTGGGAGGATGGGGAGCAGAGACTCCCTTGAAACATGGGCAGCGATCCAGGACAGAGTTTGGAGACACCTTGAGAAGCCTGATTAACCAGGATTAGAGCCACATGTTTTCATATTCTCAGCAGCACAAAAGGAATTTAAGTCCACAAATCTTCTTATGTGGGTAGATGGGTGCTCAACGTGGAGTCTGATGATGTGCAAACAGCATGAGAAGTGAACAGGAGTGGGACCCTGAGGGATCCTGCTGTCTGGTTATTCAGGCACACAGTCCTCAAAGGAGTAGCAACCAGGGCACAGGAGAGGCTGCTTAGGACCCTCCCCCACCCCACCCCAGTGGCTCCAGAGCTGTCAGCTGCTTCTGAGGAGCACGTGTGAGTGAGAAGGGGCAGCCAGGCTGCTTGGAGCCACGCTTCAGAAAGCTGACATGTGACTTGAAGAGGGTCCTTTCTGCACAGTCCCTTCATTTCCTCGGGAATGCTTCAATTCTGATTACAAGGGCATTAGAAGGTTCTGGAAGAGGCTGGGACTGCCTCTAGTGGGTCCAGGAAGGGAAGGGCACTCAGGCTATGGCATGGAGACCGGTACTCACCAGCAGGTGTCTGTGAGAGGCACCTAGACATGAAGGGATTGGGCATGTCCCTGTGTGCAATGTGGTCTTAGATGAAGCTGCCTAGCCCCTGAGGTCAACAAAAGCCCATAGAAAAGGACCAACTTTTCATTTGCCAGCTCACCAAACCCAAGTTGTTGCCTGCTGACATCCCCCCCAAGGACAGGAAATGAAGGAAAGGGACTGCTGAGCAATCCTTTTGGAGGACCGGGGTACCAGGCTGAAGAAGAGGCGTGACGACCAGCACTGTAGAAGCAGAGGACTCAAAAAGCAGCAGAAGCTGGATAGCCCTAGCAACGACTTGGGTGAAGACAGGAAATGAAGGGTGGTCTCTAGGGAGTGTGGGCAGGCAGACCCAGGATGCAGGGAACAGCGATGCCTGGTGGACCATGGGATATGCTTCCAGAGCCTAGAGCAGCTCTGGAGATAGGAGCACCACAACCCTGAGAGAAATGCTACTGTTAATGTCTCCCTGTGTGTAACCTTGCTGGAGAAGCCTGAGCACAGCCATGTAGCTAGCGTCTTCAGAATGTAGCCTGCTCTCTTGGGAACTGCAGCCTTGCAGCATAGAGCTAATTACCCTCATATACTGGAGACAGAGATAGGAAGGGCTATCTTCCACTCATAGCCACATTGTGAGTGATAAGCCACAGGTCAAAGCCAGGCATGGTTCTTGGGCCATGTTGCTAATGCCTGTGATGGATACCACATGCTGGGGGCTGGAGACACCCTGATACTACCATGCTACCCGATGGGTTCCTGGTGCAGTGTGTGGTCACAGAGGCATCCCCCCCATCAATCATTACATGATTACAGGGCTTCAAGTTTCATGGGAGAGCTCATGAAGAGAGCGGGCCCCGAGGTCTGCAGTCAGCTTCACGATCATAGCCTGATGCCTTTCCTTATGAATGAGACAATGTAACATTTCCACATTCCACTAGAACAGAGTGAGAAAATGCCAGCCTTGTCCTCTAGAAGGGTGTTACCCTGTCTGCCCCTTCTCTGCACCCCCGTGCACATCCATGCCCCAAGCAGAAATCTGGCAGCTTTATTCTGCTTTGTACAATCAACCTGTCAATGTGTCTACTTTACACACGGGAAAATGAAGCCCAGAAAGGGCAAGTCACTGTCTCCAGAGTGGAACATTTTGTAAGAGTTAAGCCAAAAGGCTGCCTAGGCAATGTGGCTGTAGAGCCCGCGTTCTTCCTGCTGGGTTTTGCCTCTTGGATCTGGTTTTGTGCCAGGTCCCTTCTTGGGGCACAGCAGCTTCCTGTCCCAGGAAGCCCACATGGAAAGGGAGGGTCATCCCACCCAGTCTTGCACCTCCCAAAGTAACCACAGATGCTACACCCTCAGTCGAACTGAGGAAGCATGCATGGAAGAGAGAGGTGTCCTGAGATAGTACTGGTAATGGCTGGAGGTGTGGTGGGAGTGGGCTGTCAGGTGGATGTTCAAGACATATATTCCCATCCTCCCCACCCTGTGGCCTGTTCTGAGAATGATGGACAGGTGAGAGGACTGGATTGTGCATCTTTTGCTGCTTATCAAATGACCTAAAAAGCAGAGTTTTTAAGAGCATCTCATTTTAGTCCATTTGCTTTAAAATATACAGGTGCTCTTTTATCATCTTCTAGTACCAGTGGTGAGAGGTGGGTCTGGAAAAGTCTAGCTGATCTCCTTGGCTCTCAGAGAGATACCAGGGATGGAGAGAGGAGGACATAGATGCTCCAGGTGTGGGAAAACCTCCCCCTGAACCTCACTCTCAGACTTGGCCAGTCCATGCCCTCTGCAGTGCCTCTTCCACACAATCTCTCATCTAGATGATTTGAAGTACAAATATTTCCCCCGAGAACACTCACACAGGCACAGGGACACAGATATATAAGGAAGGAGCACTGTACGGCTGTGTAAAATAAGGCACAGAGCTAAGTAGGAGCAGCCCTTAACGTTTCCTTTTCTCCATTCTTTTGACCTTTGTCACCTTCTCTTTCTTCATCCGTTCTTCCCCTTGTCAGGGAACAAACCAACGAGGAAAAACTGGACTTTGAAATTTTCATGTGTGTGTGTGTGTGTGTGTCTATGTGTTGTACACTAGAGTTCAGATCAAACATTATCATTCTCAGTAAAGGAAAGGAATAATCAAACCCTGAAAAGGTGAATTATGGGGGTGAACTGGCTTTCCCTATGAGTGCAGATAATGACCATTTATAAGGTCCATGGTATGCGCCTGCACAGGTCTCAATTGTGCAGCAGGGCCTCTTTCCTGATCCGTAAGTCTCACGTCCTCTGTCAAGATCTGGAGACACCTATAGCCTGACTGGTTGGTTCCCAAACAGAACAGAACCTAGCCCCAGACTCCTTCTTTCTTTGCTTACTGTGCTGTTCTTTTCCCACAAACTCCCATGGCCCCTCAACACCTGGAATACAACCCCAGCCCACATCACCTCTACGAGATCCTACCTGAGTAACCCTCTGAGCTATAACAATGACTACCCTGGAAGATAAGCCATCAGCGCAATAACGGCATCACCGCTATGGGGATAATCAATCACTTTCTGATTGGATATTGGGCCCACTTCACAGATCAGAACTCATACCTGGTTAATAATTTATGGCTGGAAAGGCCCTAGGGGAGAACTTCTGTCTATTATTTTGTTAAGTAGACATAGTATCAAACTACTTTCTAAATACTTGTTTTGTATTCATAGATTAGTTCATTGCTCAGCCTTCATCAGAGAAGCTTCTTTTTGTACTGGATGGTGGTTAATACAGAGACTCACAACTGGTCTAGTTTTAAGAATAAGTGATGGTGGGGTGTTCATCTATACTATATATATATATATATATATATATACACACACACACACACACACACACACCATATATATATATATACACACACACACACACACACTCATATATATATATATATACACACACACATTATATATATATATATATACACACACACATTATATATATATATATATATACACACACACACATCATATATATATATATACACACACACACACACACATCATATATATATATACACACACACACACAATCATATATATATATATACACACACACATCATATATATATATATACACACACACACACACAATCATATATATATATATATATATACACACACACACATCATATATATATATATATACACACACACACACATCATATATATACACACACACACACACACACACACACACACACAACACATACACACACACACATGCAACATCTATATCACACCAAATGCAATATCTGTACCATACCTCCTCCCTTCAAAGGTTAAGGAATGTCGCAAAATAGAGAGTGGAAAACTGTAAGAGATAGAGGTCTTGGAGGACAGGAGAGAAACAGTGGTTTCTGGACATGACAGGACCATTGCACCTATGAATTCATAGCAGCTATGGTTGCCTGCACAGGATCAGGCCAGCAACAATGCAGCCTCTCCCCTTCTCCCCCCCCTTCCCTCCCTCTCCCTCCCTCCCTCCCCCCCTCCCTCCTTCCCCCCTTCTCTGTGTATCTGTGAGGTCTCACCTCTAGCTGAGGAGCTATTGGCACTTCATGGCTGCTGGGGCATAGGGAGTCCATTTTCTTCAGGGGTGTGACCCCTGGTAGGTTGACTATGTTTCAGTGGATGGCCTTACACCCCTCACATAAGGGAGCACTAAGTGAACATAAGTAGCTATAAATTTAAAAAAAAATTGTAAAAAGAGGACATGAAGTTGCGAGGGAGCCATGGGAGTAGGTCTGGGAAGAGTTAGAGGGAAGAGGGGGGGATATGGTCAAAATAAGTTATATCCATACATTAAATTCTCAAAGAATAAATGAAGCATATTTAAAAATTTAATTTTGAATTTCCATGAAGGCATTAGCTCCACTGTTACTAAAGTATTTGCTGTAGCTCTACAGTGTCTCTACAGCGATACATGTTGGGATTACTGGTGCATGAAGGAAAGGCCTTGCCCTGGGAAATGCATTTTGGTCATCAGGAAGACAAGCAGTGCCTAAGAAACATTAAAAAAAATATCCCACCCAAGCTGGCTCTCTTCCTATCTGGCTTTTCCACTTTCTGTGCTTTTCCTGCTCTCTAAAGCCACAGTGGACCTCATGGGACTCCTCAAGCCAACAGGCCCAGGGACTTGCATAGGCTGTCTGGTCCACCCAGGGGCTCTTCCCTGACAGGTTACTCCTCCATTCAAATCAGGATGTTGGGTGGGGCAAACGACAGCTCCTTAGACAAACTGTCCCTGCCACCTCAGCATGTCTCCCCACCTTCGTGTTCTAGACCACACAGTGACTAGTGAACATCATGTGTTGGTGTGCAGAGCTGAAAGGGTGGGCCCGAAGCTAAGCCTCCTCCCCTCCTCCCTTCCCGCCCCTCCCCCTGCTCTGGCTTTCTTTGTTTCCACCATACTCCTAGAAGAGTGACCAGGAATGCCTTTAACAATCACCTGGCAGCAAGGACCATCTGTGTTTTACAGATGAGAAAACTGGGGCTGAGATACATCTAGGGATGTTTAATTACTCAATCTTCACCCAGTAACTGGTTTTTCCAGTGCTGGCATGGATGGGAAACTTTCCTTCCCATCTCTTGTGTTTTCCTGGGTTGTGCTGACACTTCTACAAGGCTCAGGCTTGGTAGGCTCTGCACCTCTGTTGTAAAATACTGGCGCCTTACACCTGAGGTTCCTGACTTATACTGCAACTGACTGAATGTGCGGGCCTTGACCAGGTCTCTATTTCCATCTCACAACCTAGGGAAGGTCTAAATGCTCTGAGGCTTCCAGGAATCAGGGATCAGGTAGCACATAAGTTCACCAATGAGATGAAAACCAAGTCCTAGATGATGTGCCACCCTTGTTCTTCTAGCTACATGTTCAAATGTTTGCATTAAGATCACTCCAGGTGACACCTTAGTGACAGAGTGGATCTTTGTCCCTGGCTGCTCCCCGCTGGAGCACCCCAGGTTTCATCACTGCCTTCCCTGGAGCTCTGGGGTCTCCAGCCCCATAGGGTCTTTGGGATTCCTAGGTTATTGGATAGAAGGCATGAGAAGCAAAATCGATTTGACTGGAAAAGACAAAAATTAGCAGTATCATCAGGACCAAGTAAGCTAATGAATTCTGGGCAGATATTGGGGAAAGGAAACAAGACAGGAGGGGAGATTTCTAAACATTTACATTTTGGAAACTTCAAGGACAAATTAGCCAAGAATTCTCTGCAGTTTGCCCAAGAGAGAAAAGCTCTTAGGACAAAGGGTCCCCGCAAAGAGCTTCCTGTTAGATACCTGTTCCCATTCAACACACACACACACACACACACATACACACACACGTTTCCTGTCACAATCTAGTCCAATAGGCACTTGAAGATGACAGAGGAAACTAGAGAACAGTGGTATCTGTGATGGTGGGAGGTGGGGAAGTGAGCACACAGAGAGTCTAGCTGGAAAAGGACCATGGGGTACCAAGTACATTCCCTACTTCAGGACCTTTGCACACACTGCTATCTACATAGCAGTCTTCTTAGCCCAGGGTCTGTAAGGAGGACACACACAATGTGAGTCTGTACTGGAGTCCTGTATTGGGTCTGTGACCTTCCTGAGGATTTGTTTTATATCAGGCATATGGAACAGGATAATCCGATGATGCTCAATGAAGCAGGCTTGCTGGCAGAGCCACAGCCTGCCTCTGGGGGAGGGTGCAGCAGAGCTGGGCTGTATCCCATAAGGCTGAAGGTTTGGCTGTTCCTTATGAGGTACTTACAGGCGCCCCCAGCCTGGATCCAGACACAATGGCTTTCTGACGGTTCTTTTTTTCCAGCTGAATGAAATTCAGTTCATGGAAGGTTTAGTAAGTCCTTCTGGGCCCCCAGGGAAGAACAGCTCAACTGTTTCCAGGAATGAGTTTTAACCCCTGCATCCCCAGGCTCTGGAGGATCCGGAGATACAAGGCTAGCCCATAGCTGCAGCCTGGAAGCCCTAGGCAGGAGTGCCAGAATTTACAGTTCTTGGGGCATTTCTTTGCTAAGAGCCAGAGGGCTGGGAACAAAAGGGATGACACCAGGAGGCTTGCTTCCCTGCTCAATGATGTCTGCCTCACACACAAGCTCTGCCACATTTTAGGTCCACAGAGAAACACTCCAACAACACCACCTTCCCGCTTTAGCATCTGAGGTTCGTGGAGGGGATGGAACCAGGTTAGAGATGTCCACCCATTTGTGGTGACATTGAGGCTAGGACTTTGGGGTCCTTGACTTTCTGAGCACATCTCTTACAGTATGACCAGCAGTAGGAGCTGTACAGCTGGTGCCCGGCAGGTGCCAACGCCACCCCGTGTTGGAGAGGCAGACCTGGATAGAAGACATGCCTGCCAGCTGTGTCATCCCTCCAGTTCCAGGCTCTGTCTGCTGGGCCTCTCTCCTATTGGCCAGCACGGACAAAGCAGCCTAGCCTTGCTTTCTAAAGGGAGCCTTCTGCTCCCGTTGGAATTATGGGCTTGGCAGAGCTATGTGCAGTGGGGCTCACACATCTCTGAAATGCATTTTGAGAATAAATGCAAAGCAACAAAATGAAATGATTTTGAATTTCACTGAGTGCAGTGACTAAGGACAGCAAATGGCTTCCTGTTAGAGACACCTTTTTCCTGTTGCCATTCAGTGGTCTAATTTTTCTTGTTCCTTCCCAGTCCTAGAGGCACTTGAAGATGACGGAGAAAAATAGAGAAGTGGTGTGTGTGTTGGTGGGAAGGGAGGAGCCTGAACATGAAGAATCAAGGTAGAAGAGGGCAATGGGTACTGAGTGCATTCTCTGCCTCAGGACCTTTGCACACACTGCTGTCTACACAGAAGTCTTCTTATCCAGACTCTGTAAGGCTTGTTCTTTCAGTGCATTTATATGGTTTGCTATTTTGTGTCTGTGCAGGTACTCATGTGGAGGGCAGAGATCAGTGACAGATGTCATTTTTGTCAGGAGCCATCCACCTTGTGTTTGTATCTGAGATGGGGACCTTGGCTCACCAATTAGGCTATGCTGGCTAGCCAGTGAACCCCAGGGACCTACCTTAGTGTCCCTGGTGCTGAGGTAGCAAGCATGTGTTACTATACCCAGCTTTTGAAAATGTAGGCGTGAGAATTCACTGAACATGGAAAAGCTGAGCCGGTGCCTACGCAGAGCCTTTGCTCCTATGCTCTAGCATCTTTGGTACAGGAAGGTACTCTGCACAGCATCAAAAGAGAAACATAAACACCAAAGCCAGCTACAAACCTTTTGATCTACAATAGCATCCTGCCTGAGAAATATGTTAGGGCAATGGCAGCACAAAGCTTGTGGGAGTAACTAACCAATATCTGATTTCACGGAACCCATACCTGACACTGCTTGGGTGACCAAGAACCAGAGAGTAGATAGCCCAGGGACCTAGGGTAAAACCAAATACTACTGGTCTACTCATAGATCAATGCCTTACTCAAATATTATCAGAGAAGCATCCTCCTGCAGTAGATGGGAGTAAATACAGAGACCTACAGCCAGATGTTAAGCAAAGAGTGAAAGAACTTGGGACACTCAGCCCTAAATGGAATATCTCCACCAAATCCCTGCCCTCAGAGCTCAGGGAACCCAACAGAAGAAGAGGCAGAAAGAGTGTCAGAGGCAGAGGGGATGGGGGACACTGGGAGAACAAGGCCCACTGAATCAACATGAGCAGTGCTCATACGAACTCACAGAGAACACCCAATTGGCTGACCATGTCTGTACCATATATATTATGGCTTCCAGGTTAGTGTTTTTTATGGGATTCCTGAGTGTGGGAATGAATAGGTCTCTGATTCTTGTGCCTTCTCTTTTCCTTCTATTGGTTTGTCTTGTCCAATTTCAATGTGATAGTTTTTGTTTTACCTTAAACTATATTTTATTTTGTTATATTTTATTATTATCTCTTAGACTCCTGTTCTTTTCTAATGAGAGACAGAAAGGAAGTGGATCCAGATTGGAGGGGAAGTGGGAAGTAATTGAGAGGAGAAGAAGGAGGGGAACCATAATCAGGATATATTATGTGAGAAAAGATATTTATAAAAAGAAGAAAATGTGGGTGTCAAGAATCTACTATTTTGTTTTTGTTTTTTAGTATTTTTAATTTTTTCTTCTCTTACACAACTTATAGAATATATCCCGGCCTTCCTCCAACCCTCCCTCCATCCCCCATCCACTCCCTCCACCCTCCATCCCCTCCCATCTCTCCCAGATCTACCTCTCATCCACTAATGTCCCCATTCTCCCCAGAAAAGACTCATCCTCCAGGGTTACAGCACAATCAGGGCATGGCATAGCAAGATGGAACAAGGCCAGGCATCAATCCCTACATCAAAGGTGAGTCAGGCAGCCAGGCAGGAGATAGAGTCTCAAAGATCGGTAAAATGATCAGAGACACCCCTACTCCGGCCTGTAGTAGGTTTTCAAGGACACCAATCTATACAGTCATGTGATGTATTTAGGGGATCCTACAGGTTCCGTGTCTATGGCTTTAGTCTCTGTGGACCCCTAGGAGTGCTGGTAAGTTGACATTTTGGGGTTTATTCTCCTGGTATCCTCAGCCACTCTGGTTTCCCCCATCCCTCTCTCCCTCTTCTGTGTGGTTCCCCAATCTCTGCATGATGTTTGGCCCCTCTCCAGATGTTCCTCTCAGCTGCTGAGGGTGCAAAGGACTCTACTGATTGAACCATCACCCTGGCCCCAATTGTATTGTGACTTTGCCCAAAAGTCCTCCTGGCCACCCTGAAGCCACTTTGCTGTCATTCCCTCTGGCTCTATAGCATTTCTCTCTCTGCTTTAACCATGAGATCACACTGCACTGTGGCTCAAGTTACTTGTTTGTTTGTTTGTTTGTTTGTTGAGTGTCCCTGCTGATCTGGCAGGGGTGGGGGTTGGGGGTGGACATCACTAGTCTGCCTTGCCCAAGGCCCCAAGCTGAGAACAGTGACTTGGGACACAGGAGAGCACTCAGGGCTGGGAACCAGGCTTCCTGCCTGTGTCTCACAAAGTATGGGAGATCTCAGTCTTCTCAGATGCTGAGACCTCATGGGGAAGAGGGGCTCATCAGATAGCAGTGTCCATCTGGAAAGAGAGACCTATGACCTTAAGACCTTGAGACCTTAAGTCTGGAATTTGCTTTTTCTGGTTGACCCTGGAGAAGAAAATTATCAGTTCCAGGGAGGGACCACCTGGCTTTGCAAAAAAAAAAAAAACCAAACCAAACCACCAAGCAGTGTAACTGCCCAATTATGGGAGACTGTTGACTGAGGGTTGGATGTGGCTGCGGGCGGCTCTGTGGCTGAGGCAGGATGTGACACAGGAGGCACCTGGCTCCGCTGTGGGCTCAGCACTGTTTCCAAGAGAGCCTGGTCCTCAGAGGTCTTCTCTGGAGGGTGAATGCTTTCCTGCCAGTGACCCAGGACTCAGTCCTCAAACCAGGACACTGGGACTCTAGACGTGTCCTAAACACATACCAGGCCCCTTCTCAGTTCAAGGCCCAAAGGAAGCTCTTTCCTGCAAGCCCAGAGTTCTACATGAGTGACCAAATCACAAAGGCCACAGCCTAGCCTTTGATGGAGGAGACAAACCAGTCCAACACCATCCTGGATATCTCAGAGCAGTTTCTAGAGTCAAGGAAAACAGACTACTCACCTGCTGTGCCACGTCAGAGGAGTTCCTTAGCCTCTCTGTGCCTCAGTTTCTTCATCTGAAAAACAGAAACAACTGCTCAGCTTCACTAGCAAGAGAGCGGATACCTACAGAAGCAACGGTAGGAGGGTTCCTGAAGTTTGCTCAGCTTAGCCTTACACAGTAAACTTTACGAGCTTCTAATGTGGAGTGACCGCCTGTTAACTGTTCAGTGTCAGAGGAGAACACACAAGTACCTAAAAACAGCACTGGGCAGAGCGAGGGAGACTTCCTGTCCAAAAGGAAACAGCAAAGCTCTGGAGACCAGGCTTCTAAGACCACTTTCAGCTCCAAAATGTTAAATGTAGAGCACTGGACCACAGAGTCTGAATTACCTGAGGGCACTGGCAAGTCAGCTCCTCCCATTTCTGGGGGATGAATAGGGCTGGAGGCAGGCAAGGGAGCAGGGGATAGCTGTTTCCTGTGGGCCCAGGAATACAGACTGAGCCCAGCACACTCCAACCTCAGGACAGTAGCTGCTTCACAGGGAGGGCGCAGCAGGAAGAATGTGAGCTGTGTTTTGGAGACCATGAGGACAGAGCCCAGAGAGGCCATGACTTCTCTGACCTGGGCCCCTGCAGCACATGGCTGTAAGGGTCTCAGAGTTGGGGTCCAGAGACAGGTCTTCCCTTTGGGGTAAGAGATTTATTAAGTGAGTTCTTAACACCATAGAAGAAACACAACCCAGGAAGGGGAGGGGCTCTAACATGCTTCAGAGGTGGGGGAGGGATTTTCCAGCCATGTAGTTGATCAATAGCCTCTAGTACGTGCCTGTATTCAGGTTACCGTTGATTCCCAGGGAGCAGAGGAAGGCTAAAGTTCTGCCCTTAAGTTAATGTGTGTCCATCATGGGGGATTAACACACAGCCCCTTTGCTTAGGGTCCCAGTAATCTTCCCTTAAGGAAGAGAGAATCAGCCACACAGGCTGGAGTCTATTATTTCCCTGCAGCAGTGGAGATTACAGAGTCAGCTGGGTGTGGGGCCGCTGCAGGTGAACATGGCTTGAACAGTCCCTGACTCAAACAGTCATAGGTCACACTGGGGCAGGAGGCAGAAAGAAGCTCTGACTCTAGAACATCCTTTTGAGGGCAAGAAACCAATAGCTTAGGTAGTCTGTAGAGAGAAGAATTGAATCTGAGAATAAGAGAGGCCTGATAGTTGGTTGAACTTGTGTCCTGAGTTCTGAGGGGGGTAGGGATGTCACCAAACACCAAGTGCAATGATGCTAGTGCCTAGGGCTGTTTATTCCTCGTTCCAGGAGGAGAAATTTCTGAGAGGCCAGGCCCTTCTCTCTCTTTCACCAGATACTTTTGTGGCTTTGAGCCTGAGTTAGCTGAGGGCTGCCATCAATAGTGGATGACTCAGAGCCTGGGACGTTCATGTAACATGTGTGCTTCAGGGCACTGGCTTGGGACCAGATGCCTGCTGTCACTCAATGGCTCCACACCCTCACTGAGTTCCAGCCTATGGCTGTCATAGAGTTTCCTCATCTATAAAAAATGATGATAGTGCTTATCTCCTATGTTTGCTGGGATGGTTCAGAGGCCAAAATAAAGACAGTACTTAAGATGTGTATTATAAAAGCTCTCTAAAGGCTGGGGTACCACCCTCATCACCATCATTGTCATGACGACAACCAACATCATCACTACCACTGTCATCCCAAACATCACTACTGTACTGTGAAAACAGTTACCCTCCCCCATCTCTACCACCACCATCACTGTCAAAGATATCATCATCAAAATTATCACTGAGGTTATTACAATTATCATCACAAACATGACCATCAATCACCTCATCACTATCGTTACCATTACCACCATCATCCTCAGAAACATCACCACAATCATGATCACCATCTCTCCCAGTTTCTTTTCTGATGCGATAATAAAATGTCCCGGCTGAAGCAATTTACAGAATAAAGGGTTTATTGGGATCACAATTCCAGATTACATTCAAGGCAGTAGTAAAGGAAAGTGATTGGTCACACCACAACTAGTCAAGAGCAGAGAGAAAGAGATTAACGGATGCACGCCTGTGTTCAGCTTGCCTTCTCCAGGCTTTAAAGTTCAGGATCACTGTCAGGTCCAAAAGAAACACCCTTCCCCCAGCTTCTTTTTCACATATAACCCTGCCTTTCGGTCATGTGATTTCTTGGCTCTCTTTTTTTGTCTTCTTCTTTCTTACCCCTTACTCTTGGTCATCTCTTCTCCTTTCTCCCCACTCCTCATGGCCCAGTCCATTCTGCTGGCCATGTTTAGTCTACCGCTTTCTCTCCATACTCTGGACTCTTCCAGATCCCTCTGCAGTACTCTCCCTCATATCCACAGTAAAAACCTCCCCTTCAACCATATCTTGGAGTGGTCATGTCCTCATGTTATATACATCTGGTGCCTTAATGAAAATGAGGACAAGACTGTTGCTAGGGATGGTTGAAGAGGTTTTTATTGTAGATCTGAGGGAGGGCACAGACAGAGACATCTGGAAGAGCCTAGACTGAGCATGGCCAGCAGAATAGACTGGGTTATGAGAGGAGAGAGGTGGGGTGGGGGGGTCACCAAGAGGACAAAGAGAACCAAGAAAGTGCATAGCCAAAATGGCTGAGTTATAAAAGAAATAGAAGCTAAGGGAAGGAAAGAAAAGCTCAGGGGCTAGAGAGGTTAGGGTAGGGAGCAAGAGAGCCAGGATTCTGTAACAGGTACTTTTAATGCTCAGAGAGACTGGCAGCCAAGTCTGTTTTGATATGTTAACAGGCACCTCAGTTAGCCATTTGTCCAAGCTTTCTTTGAAACCTAACTGTGTGGAAACCTTCACTGTATACATCTGGTGCCAAAACACCCACTTTACCCACAGTGAGCCGATCTACTTTAATTAATATAATCAAGGTAATCTTCTACAGACAAGCCCTCAGATCAACCTAATCTAAAATTCCTTATCAGGTGATTACAGACTGTATCAAGTTGATGAAACTGACCACCATCACCATCAAGATTACCATCACCATCATCATAACTATCATCACCACCACCGTGTCTGATCACTGTCACCACCATCATCACCATTATAGTGGCCACCATATCATCATCACCTGCTCTAGGCCAGATGTTGCTCATTTCACATTTCCTTGTACTTGCTTCCCAGATAAGGAAGTTGAGGCTGAGAAGGTTAAACAATCAGACTCAATCATCATGACAATAGTTAATAATAGTGAACTGTGGGGAGGTCAAGAACATGGTGCTCTCCCAGTGCTGCTGAGCAGGATCACATGCTTAAACAGCCTCAGATGCTGTAAGACTACATGTGACACCAGAAAACATGAACATGTAGAGTAATACCCTAGGCAGAAAAGAAAGGCCATGAGGAAGTAGGAAAGAGGGCCATCTGCAAGTCTGGAAGAGCCTTCATCAGAATCAATACCAACATATTGATCGTGAACGTCCAGAATATGAAGTAACACATTTCTGTCCTACAAGCCCTCTGCTGATGGTATTTTGCCATGCTGCCAAAGCAAAGGAATGCAGAGCTCTAGCTATGACCTCACCTTATAGGTAAGGAAGCTGAGGTATAAGGTAGTAGATCGTAACACTGATAGTCATACAGCAGCCAGTGATAAGAGATACAGGTGAGACTCAGGCACCCAACTAAACAGCCAGCTGGTAGACAAAGGTACTACGCAATTTTTATTCCTAGCCTGCTAACCCATTCTCCTCTTATGGGAGAATACATTCCCAACCTACCAATGTCAGACAGCCATCCCACTTGCTCTGGCAATGATGTGTGTGCCATCTCTGGCAGAAAGTACAAATGTGACTGTGTGGTCCTTCCAGGTATCATAGGAGCTAGTCATATCCCAATTAGCAACTGCCTTTAGCTTGACCAAGGCTGAGAAAACTCCCAGTGCAGCACTGTCTTAGTTAGGGTTTCTACTGCTATGACGAAACACCGTGACCAAAGAGCAAGTTGGGGAAGAAAGGGTTTATTGGGCTTACACTTCCAGATCATACTCCATCATTTGGAGAAAGACACTTCAGGAACTCAAGCATGGCTGGAATCTGGAGGCAGGAGCTGATGCAGAGGCCAAAGGAGGGGTACTGTTTATTGGCTTGTTTCCTATGGCTTGCTCAGCTTACTCTCTTATACAACCGAGGACTACCAGCCCAGGGATGAAACCACCCACAATGGGCTGGGCCCTCACCCGCCAATTACTAATTAAGAAAATGCCCTACAGCTGGATCTTATGGAGGCATTTATCTCAATTAAGGTTTCGTCCTTTCAGATAACTCGCTGACATTAAGACTAGCCAGCGCAAGCACTATGAGCCACCGCTGCAGTGAACACAGCTCATTTACTTGTCACATGAGCAAAATCCATTACTAGAGCTAAGCTTTGGTTATTGTTTGTTACGCAGCAGAGCTGACAGACCCAGAGTTCCTTCTGCAGAGACTACTTTCTACCACCAAGCATTTGATTTGTGAGAACCAAGGAGGGGGTCAGGAGATACGCTTCTATCCACTGTGACATTTCCCACCACGGTGACCATGAATAAAGCCACTTCACTTCTCTGACCTTCTGTCCTCACCTACAAAATAGGGTGGTGTTAATAATCACTGCAGGTTCACAGAAGAGAGCTGACACAGAATTACCCTTCAGAACTTTATTAGGAGAGGTAGCCTTGTGACCCTGATGGGCAGCTATGACTGGGCCTTGAAGTTGAAGAGAAAGAGAAAGGGGTTGGCCATGTGTAACATGATGGAGGTTCTGAAGGAAAGAGCCTTGAATACCTGAGAACAAAGCAGGGTTTATACTCTCAAATAAGGACAGCCGCAGCAGGACACGGCCTGATTTCTGGGAGAAAAAGGGAGGGAGGCAACAGAGGGTCTTTGACCTAATGGGAGGTGTACCCATGTTCTAAGGCTATTGTAAGAATTGGGTGAGAGACGCATGGAGTTCTTAGCTCTGTCCCTGGCAAAGGAGAGTGGTGATAGACAGATCAGTCTGACCGCCTGATGCATGAAGGTTAAAGACAGGCACCAAAGGGCTGGATCTAAATCGACATTGCTTTCACAGGTGCTTAGCATCTACTCTGGGGGCCACAGGGTGGGAGGGTCACATTGCACTAGGATGGGGTGAGGGCTGCAGGGAAGAGAAGGCTGATATTTTAGGCACTCAGAGGCACAGAAGGGACAAGAGAGTGGGAAGGCACATGTGGAACCCATGGTACTCCTTCCCGCTCCTTCAGATCTGTTTGTTTTTTCCCTGATGTTTTTCAGACAGGGTTTCCCTGTTGAAACCCTGGTTGTCCTGGAACTCTTTAGACCAGGCTGGTCTCAAACTCAGAGATCCGCCTGCCTCACAAGTGCTGGGATTAAAGGTGTGAGCCACCCTTCCCTGACTTGCTCCTCCAGATCTGAAAGAAGAAATTGAGACTGGGAGATGTTTTCCCCAAAGTTATACAGTGGGCTAGCCTAGGAATTTGGACTAGCCCTGTGGTCCCCTGGGATCAGCCAAGCATTATTCTGCTGCCTTCTGCTCACACAGGAGGAAGCAAGTCCCTCCCCACCCCCATGCTGCCTTTAGACCACTGTCAAGTGTCACCACCCTCATGAGTGGGCTGCCAGGACTTCACACAGTGCACGAAGTTCTGAGTTACTTCCAAACTCCTCCTTTGTCTGGGAAAGAGTGGCCACATTTGGCATCTCTAAAACAATCCACAGTACCCAAGGGACTTTGGGTAACTGGCCCCAGCCAAAGAAATGAACACTTGAAACCTGCCTGTCCAGTGAAGTGACCCCAAGGGTCACTGGATTCATTTGCAACCTGAGGAAAGCCCAGCACCAGCTCTTGATCAACAAGCCCTGCCTGCTCTACTTGCTGCTCAAGTTTCTTGTCAAATAGAAGTTGCTTCACCTGAGAAATCTTTCCTTCTGACCCATCAACCCAGGAAGCTAGCCCCCTTCCCCCTCCGTGGGGCCATCCTTGTGCTGCAGATCAGAGTGAAGGCCAGCCCCAGCTGGGAACACACGCTTGCTCTGCAGCTCTTCCTGCCTGGCCCTGCTCCCGGACCCCTCTGGAAACACTTCTTAGGTAGTCCACATGTGCTGGATCCCTGCCTGAGGCCCTGTTGGAAGGAACTGACACATGCAGTGTGAGGCTGGTCTAAGCTGTGAGCATCAGAAAGAAAGACCTCGTAAGTGGTGCCCTTCCAAGTTCAGAGAGATTTTTCTAGAGCAAGATCCTCAGCACAAACCAGGTCCAGCCCTCTGGCTTCACACGCCGCACCAGATGCCAGCTGCCACTTGGCAGAGAATGATCAGGTCCTCAGTACATAGCAGACCCCATTTCTGATAATGGCAATGATAGTGTGAACAAGATGAAGTCCCTTCTTCCCTGGATGCTGGGAGTCTAATCATAAAAAGCAGTAAACAGTGAACGGGTTTGTAGAAAAGCCCAGAGTCTCTGAGGCAAGTAGAAAGATGGAAATGGGAAGCTCGGGTTCCCTGCTGTGACACAAGGCATGATGTCCTTGTCTCTGGTCCAGATGCTAGGGTCTTTGCAGCATCTGCCAGCAGGCTGATCTGTTAGCTGGCATCATAGGCTCTCCCAGTGCTTCAAAGCTACAGGCTTCATGCAGCTAATTCTAATTAAAATTCAACCTTAGAATTAAAACATAGCTCCTTGGTTGCACTAATCAATGAACCAATTAGCACTACTAATTCAATAAAGTAATTTGATCAAAATTAAATATAAAAAGTCCCCTAGTGGCAGCAAATTTCGGGTGCTTATTAGCCTGGTGGCTGGTGACTTCTACCACAGCCCTTGCTGCTGTAGGACTCATTGTCATGGGCAAAGCTCCAGTGGAAAGTGCAGACCTGGGAGGTCCTAGCAGAGTTTGAGCTGAATGCCTTGCAGGAAATCCCTGTCCTACAGCTGCCTGTCTGTGTGGCCTTTTGCCACATGACCAACTTCTCTTGAGTTGTTTCTTCACCTTTAAGAAAGGAAGAGGACTGACACCTTGAGCTCTGGTGAAGACCTTCTGAGTCAGTGTGGGGACCTGGGGGAGGGGACTGGGCAGGGGCCCCAGAAGAACACCCTACTAAGCTCCAGAGTGACACCTTCAGAAAACACAGGGAGCGGAGAAAAGGAAGACAGAGGGTCAGAGAACCTCCAGGTGGGAGGGAACTGCAATGAATGGTGGCATTGGCAGCAAGCTGGGCAGAAGGGACATCTCTGTAGGTCTGCAAAAGAAGAGGTCCCTTGCCAAGTCCAGGGACAGTCACCCATCAAATTACTGAAGGATAAAGTCTCTTTACACACTCAGTTTGATGTTCCTTCTCCGGTTTCCTCTGTCCTTGGGAACCTGTACACCCTGAAGTCCCCAGGCCAAGCTCACCTTTTATGCTATCTGTTGCCATGCCAAGATGGAGGAAGTCCCAGAAAGAAAGTATCAGTGGCTTCTTGGAGACCAGCTCTGTCCTCTAAGGGCTTCTCTGGCCTCCAGGTGAGGATCCATGCTGGACCTGAGCCAGGAAGCAGCTCGTCATTGCCTTTATCTCGCATCAGCAAAAAGTTGGCCACAGAGGTGGGGTGCACCTGCAGGACCTGAGAAAGATGCTGGGAGATGGAGCTGAGCTGGGAAACTGCTCTCAGAAGACCAGACTGTGTGAACTTGCTGAGTACCTGGGCATAGGTAGTGTGTAGAGCCTTGGTGGCATTGTCTTTAACTGGCACTTAGAGGCTGCTTTTGTTAAAATGTCCTGACTCTTCACTTGGCCCCACATGCAGGGCAAAGCCAGGTACATCTGCCTGCATTTTGTGACTGTCTTTTGCTTTGAATTCTGATGCTTGACAGGTTAACTATTCAAGGAGTATCTATCTAGAAACCAGTGACCTCTAACCTCTCTATCTCATTCCCCTTTAAGAACATAAGTACCTAAGCTGGGTGGTGATGGGGCCTGCCTTAAAACCCAGCACTTGGGAGGCAGAGACAGGAGGACTGCTGTGAGTTCCAGGCCAGCCTGGTCTACAGAGTAAGTTCCAGGATAGCTAGAATTTCAACAGAGAAACCATGTCTCAAAAAAAAAAAAAAAAAAAAAAGACATAGGTACTTAGATCAGGACTATATCTAGGTTGGTAGAGTGCTTATCTAGCATGCTTGAAGCTTCAGGTTTGGTCTTCAGTATCCCCCAAACTGGGCATGGCGGTCTATACTTATAACCTCTGCGCAAGTGGAGGTAGGAGAATCAGAAGTTCAAGGTCACCCTAGGCTAAGCCAGTTCAATGACAGCCTGGGATAACTGAGCTCTATTCTCACACAAAACAAAACAAATGGAGGCAAAAAGATAAGTCGTGGCCCTAAATCTGCAGTCACCTTGAGGTCCAGGAATAGCAAGGCCTATCGGCAAGATAGCCCACCCTGAATATGAGAACAATTATCTATGAAGCAGAGGCTGCACCCAGAAGCTGTTCATCTGGAAAAAAACAGATTGATCCCCTTGGGCAAGGATGGTGATGGTGGTGAAGACAGAGATTAATAACTTATCGATCACCTTGCATGACTGAAGTTGAGACAATGATGAGTGGGATTACATCCTAAACAGGAGTAAAGCTCAGATCAGTATGCCCAAAGAAAGCCAACTGGGGGAGGGGGATCACTGGACCCCTCTATCTGATCACCTTCCCAAGATGCATTGCTGAAATCTCTCTGCTTTTTAGCCTTTCTCGTCCCCTTCATAGGAATGTTCGGATGGGGCAGAGCCAACTGTTGGAGATGCTGGAGATGGGGCTTTGGGCCTAACAATGCAGTTGCTCTCTGAGATGAGAAAAGCAACTGTCATACAAGTCAGTAAGGGTGATCTGAAAATCTGTCTAGCTTTTCATCAGCATAGGCAGAATCCCATGTTGGGCCAGAGATGCTCTTTGTGCATCTGGGCATCAGGTAGGCTTCACAAGCCAAAATAGGGAGCAGGTAGGGACCGGAGCATGGAAAGAGCATGAGGTGGCCAGCTCCCAGGTCTTTAAGTCATGGCAGTGACAGCTTTCCAATTGGGATTTGAAGGGATAAATGTAGGTGCCCCATCACCGTAGCAGAGACAGGGTGAGGAAGTATAAGCCTTTCCATTTTCTTCTTTAATCTCCAGCATTCTCTCAAGCTCCAGAATTAAACTTGGACGTCTTGGCAGTGTGCACTCATCTCGGGGATTTGAAAGATCCACAGACACTTTTTGAAAATTCCTTTCAAGCCAACATTTTCTGAAGACAGAAAAGCAGGGTTGTGGGTGGGGTTGAGAGCTCAGGCGAATGGGTTTTATGGGGTTGAAGATGGTGTCTGCCATCTTAAGTTCTTGTAAAAACAGCAATCAAGAGTAAAATGAGACTTTTCTGGTTCACCCACCAGCAGATGGGTAGTTAAATTTACTGATCACCTACTGTATGCCTGCCTGGTACTTTTTAGGCTAGCAACCGCCAACTACGGAGGTGTACACTGTTGCAAATATGTCATAGAGACGAATTCGTCTACCCCTGTTGATGAGCTATGATTAAGTAACTTCCTGTTATCTCAACTTTAGACAAGCACAGAGAGGTGAAGCTCCTTGTTTTGCAGCTCTTCTTTTGGATCACACAGCTCTCTGGGAGTGTGGCGCCAGTGTCTGAATTCAGGTTTCCAGGCTCTAGAGGGGATGCCCACAGACACATAGGACCCTAAGATCTCTTTGACTCAGACTTTTATTGCCTCCCTTCCATTGTAACAAGAGGCCATGGAGACCAGGAAAGAGACAGGGATCTCCCCAGATGGGGTCCATGCAGGTTCCACCCAGCTCCTAAGCGTGGTTCTCTGGTGTGTCACCAGGTTACCAAGCATGGCAAAGTTAAGGAAACAGCCACCCAGAGAAGCCACTGCAAAGCCAAAGTGAGCCACTCTCAGAAAATCCCATCCCATTGTAAGAAGCAGGGTTTAAGCAGAGCAGCCTGGAAGAGGCTCAGGTCAACTGAGCCACTAGGAAAGGACAATCTCCAGCCTGTTGAGCAGGCTGTGCAGTGTGCTCCAGGTTTCCAGCTTTTATGGCTGTCGTCTATTCTGCTTTGGTGATACAGCTGTCTTTGAATCATTTCTGTTCCTGTAGTAACCCCTCACCCAGATTCCTGCAGTGACTCCAGTAACACTCACTGAGCTATCAAGTTGGACTTTGGCAGAATCCTACTTTGGTCTCTTGATGGTTCTCTATCTTGAGTGATAGACGTGTGTGTGTGTGTTGTGCCTCCCCAGGAAGTCTGTCTCACAACAGTACCCTCAGCCATTCAGGGAGGAGCTGTTGATTTCCGTGGAAGGAAGATGGGCTCCTCCTTGGGGGTCTCCCTGGGGCTGCTAGTCAGGCGTTTGCCTGAGTGAGTGTTTCAAGCCCCAGCAGGCCCAATGTCCCTGAGGTCACAGTTATCAAGAATAAGGTGAAAGCTGGGGTCAGGGAGAGGCACAGGGTGAGGAACCTCATGAAGAGCTCCGACCTCTGCTGCAGCCTAGTATGGTCCCCGAAGACCCACGAGAGCCCTCTCTTTAGACCAGGTTCTAGTCTTCCGGTACCATCTTAGTAGAACATCCTCAGCTTCCAAAGAGAGACTGAGTTAATGCTACACATTCGCCCTCTTCCCTGGTGAGTGCAACCTGAGAAGCCTACCTCATGCTGTTCCTGTCACATAAGCCCTATTCACGTCACAGCACAGGTGACCCACCCTTGCCCTCCTAGATGCCTTTCGGTGACTCTCCCTGGTGTTTCTATTTTCTGGACTCTTCTGCTGTCCTTGTCCTGTCTCAGTGGAAGCCTGTACCTTAGAGAGAGTCCACCTCCTGAAGACTCTGTCCAGTTCCTGGCATGCCCCTCCTGGTCACTTTGGTTCTCCTCTCTCTGCCTTCACATTTTCCCTTGGTCTCCCAATTCCATTTCTACAAGCTTCACACCTGCTCCTAACCTCCCTAAGCACATTCCTGCCCCAGGGCCTTTGCACTGGCTGAAAACACAACCTACATTTTTCAATCTCTTCCCTCGGCAACTCACAGCCAGTCTACTGGACCCCAGTCACTGTGATGCTAACCAGGCAGAGGTGAGCAAAATGGACAGTGCAGGGGCTGGAGAGATGGCTTAGTGACTAAAGAATGCCTGCTGCTCTTGCAGAGGACTGGAGCTTGGTTCTGTGTCTGGCAGCTCACAACTACCTGCAACTCTAGCTCCAAAGGATCCAATACTCTCTGCTGGCCCCCACACCGGTATACATACACACAGAGAGACACACATATACATAAATAAATAATGGCCCTCACAGAGTCATAGCCACAGTCTGTTGTGAACTAGAACTGACCATAACTCCAGGTCTAGCTTCATGTGCTAAGCCATGGGGCTGCCCACACAAAAGGACACACAGCTCTCTCAGTTTTGGATTTTCAGGAAGCCTCTTCAGGGCCTTTTGGGTGGACTCAAGCACAGAGTTTCCAGAATCCTCCACCAAGAAACCTACATGGATTGCTGTCCCCAAGCCAGGCCAAGTATGAGCTTGACAAACACCTCATTCTCCACAAAGAAGTGGTCCCATGGTGGCTTCCTGCCCTTGACCATGAGTCATTTCTTGCTGGTTGATAGTGGGTCAGAATTTGCTCTGTGTCAAGCTCTTGTTTAGGCATGGACTAAAACCATCACAGGTCATTTTTGGCAACAT
This sequence comes from Cricetomys ansorgei, assembly GCA_026225945.1. Classification (NCBI taxonomy): domain Eukaryota; kingdom Metazoa; phylum Chordata; class Mammalia; order Rodentia; family Nesomyidae; genus Cricetomys; species Cricetomys ansorgei. The sequence goes on from JAMJFZ010000199.1 coordinate 63,647,637, forward strand.
GGTGGCTGAACAGTACCAGGGATGGAGCATGGAAGACTCAGCCTCCTCTGGAGGTTGCTGCATTGGCTGTGTGACACTGAGCAACACCCGTCCTTCTGTCACACCCATATGTCACACCTATGACACACCTGAGGCACAGGGACTCCCACTTGTGTCCAGTGTGGTCTGCTATTCCCAGGACTCTGGGAATTTCCTGACTTCCGGACTTCAGTTTCCTCTTACATCATTATCGAGCTCAGTTGTGGAAACTTCACATCTTGTTCCCATCGCACAGCAACTGGTGAAATGTCAAAGTTGCAGACATTTTACATACAAACCCAGACCCTGACTGCCTTTGAGAGAGGAAAGGGATGCTGGAAGCTCCAGTTTCCTTTCTGGGCTGAGCAGCAATTGTGCCTGTCACCAGCTCCTGCGGGATCTCCCCGTCCACTACAGGCCCCACTGCTCCCTCTTATCTCACCTAGACCCTTCACACCTGCACTGACTATTTGGCCCCTACAGATGAAACTCTGTGATCCTGGACAGCCCCATTGCCCCCATCATCCCTAGGGCAGACAAACCCGTCAGGCTGTCCCTCCCTCTTCTGGGACTCAGGCCCTGGTGGTAGAAAGGCCAGGACACACCCAGACCTCCCAGAGCTCTGCCCGGACCAAGGCCTCCTGTAACTGCCTTCTTCATGGAATCAAGGGCCAGCTGAAAAGCTTGGGGAAACTCCTGCGGGAGCCCCTTCTGGGTAATTTCTGGTCTGTAGAATTCCAGGGTTGGAAGGCACTTGAATAAAAGCAGCCAAATTAACCAAGCATTTCATGTTCCACTCTCCTCCAGTAAGGTTGGTGTCTTTGCTTCTCGGAAATTGTGGATATAGACACATCTCTGCTGTGAGTCACAGAGGCTCATCAGGGACTGCAAAGCCAGTCAGGTCTAGGAACTCTGCCCTGCCCTGCTGTATTATGTGTCAGGTGTGCCTCCAATTTCCAAGAAAACTCACCCTGCAGGTGCTATTTTAACCCTCAGTATGCAGGTAAAGACCTGAAGTTCAGAGAGGTAGAGGCCTTGGGTTGAGACTGTAGAACCTATAGGTGCTGGAGCAGGCTTTCCTCTTGGGAATGTGAAACTTCAGAGGTGGGCTTGTAAACCCAGCTTCAGCCTGTTATGCCAGAAGAGCAGGTGAACTCAGTCTGTCCAGCTGACTTGTGAAGGGTAGGAAGAGGAGAGGCAAGACTAGGGTAGGGAAGAAGGGAAACTGAGGCCAGGCATAAGATGGGGAAGACAAAGAGCCCTCCTCACCTATTAGAGAAAGGTAAATGAAGGTAAAAGGTGACATCCTGTGGCACTGATCAACGTGGGGGAAATGAGAAGGCACTGGGATCCTGTGTGCAAACTGTGATCTGTTCCTGTGATTTCATCCCTACTAATGGGAGGGGAGGCATTTAGCCATGCTGGGGAAACTTCTGGAAGTACTAAGACATGTTTCATGCACACTTGTGCAATACCTCAGCAAGTTTCCACTTGGGAGAAACCCAGAGCTGCTCAAATTTCCAAGCAGTCTTCAGGAGGTTGTCATACATGTCCAAAGAAGAAAAATGACTGCCTGCAAAGAATTTACGATAGCATGGGACTGTATGTATGTATGCATGTATGTATGTATGTATGTATGACACCAATTATAATAGCATGAGATTGTACTGCTGCAATATCATTTACAACAGCATGGGGATTGTATTGCTATGACCTCATCTGCTATGGTGTCAAAGTGGCAGAAGTCAGGAAATAAGGAGACGGCCACCACTCTTTGTCAATAATAGTGTCTGAGAAGACAGGATGCACTTCCAGAACTGAAAAAATGATCTAGCTGAAGAACTACTGCGAAGTGTCACGTTTGGGAACCCTGGTGTCTCCACCACTTTACCACTTCACCTATTCATTCTGCATTTATTCCCTCCATGACAACTGAGCCCCTGCATTGGGTCAGGGGATGTCCCAGGTGTAGCAGGGGCCACGGCAGGAATAAACCCAACCACAAAGTGAAGCTGAAATTCTAGGAGAGGTAGAGAGTACATGAATGCAGTAATGCATATCAGGTAGGGTGTCCCTAAAGCCCTTGAAGAATGCAGAATAGGACCAGGAACAGGGTTCATAGAGGGAGGTTCCCGCTGAAACTGTTTTGTGGTTATTCTTCAGGGAATTCTGTCTTGCTGGAGGCTGCCCCATTCCTGGCACGGAAAGTTATGTGCCCAGACAGTCCATGTCAGCCTTCCAAGATCTCTGAGTCATCCCAGCTCTAAGATAACCTCGATCTGATCAGGAGGACTCACACAGCTGCCAAGTCATCAGTCAAGGTAGGATGCTGAGTCAGGTCCCATCTCTGCCTTTGCTGAGCCAGAAGTACCTAGTGTTTGGTCCCTGCTCAGCATAAAAGAGCCACAAGCCCCTGCCAGGAGACCTGGTCCTGGCCAGGTCTGCTCTACCACAGCCTTCCATCTGGCACAAAAGAGCAGTCACCCAGGCATGAAAAGCCTAGAAAAGGCTGTCTCCTTCCATTCTGAAAATCTCCTAGGAATCTGTTCCAGGAAACAGCTCGACGCACCATCATCTTTGTGTGCAGAGATGTTTATCATCATGTCATTTTAGAGAGCACCATGCCAGAGTGCTTCTACCCATGCTCCTGCAAGGAAATCATCAGCACGGGGTGAGGTGGTGCATGGTGAAGCCACAATCCCAGGGCTCAGGTGGTAGAGGCAGGAGGATCAGGATTGCAACACTTGCCTCAAATACATAAGAATTTGGGGCCAGCCTGGGATATGAAAAATTCTATCTAAAAAAAAAAAAAAAAAAATGGAAGTCGTCATCAGGTAGGTAAGTCATGGATACAAATGTGTTATCAGGGTAGGACTATGTTATCAGATGAACTATGTGGCATCAGCATCCTACTGTATTGTCCAATCAGGGGAGCATGAAGGAAATTATTTCTGAACCAGAATTCCGGGGAGTAAAAGAGCCTAACACACGGGGACAGGCAGGTACTTCCCGGGAGGGGCAGCCCATGGGAATCTAGGTTTATATTTGTTTTGTTTCTGTTTTTGAGTTTTCATAGTTTTCTTAGCTTTTCAAGATTTATTTCAGTGACTGGAAAAATTTTCTGACTGGAAAAATATAACTGTCTAACTGATTTAAAACACTGAAAACTGGTGGTGCCCAGTGCTGGGCAGAGAGTCCCACTCTCAAGATCTTGACCTGAGACCTCTAGAAGCTGAGTGTCACGGTAGAGGAAGCCTAAGAACCATGTCCTGAGGATGCTCAACTTGAAGTCAATGAAGACACCCCGGAAAGTTGGGAAAGCTGAGTTTAGGTCTGGTGGGAGAGAATGCTGCCAACAACACTTAAAAATCAAAACCAAATTCCTGAATCTCTAGTTGCCTAGAGACAGAGGCTAGAGGATGCTCAGGATGCTGCCCTGTATCCTGAGACTCCTCCGGGAGCCCAACCGTTGTCTCCAAATTCCAACCAAAACCCCATTAGAGACAGCATGCCTCCCCGAGTACACAGGTCCCTTTCTCTACTGCAAAGCATGGTCACCTGCCGGGTGTAGTCTGTTGGTCTGCTTTCTGTCCTCCTAGAGTATGCTGTGACTGAATGTCAGAGTTGAAAATCTCAGGCTCGGAAGGCAGCTACCTTGCCCAGGGTAGCAGAGCATGTGTGGGGCAGAGTACAAAATGGCCCATTTACCTTCTAACCCAGTGCTTGTGGTACTTTACACAATGATGGAAGGATTGCTTGAAACCTGGGTTCAAAATCCCAGCAGAGGCCCTGGTGTCTTGATAGGTAGCCTGTGGGAACACAGGTTTCCTTTACACTACTAGAGTGGATATGTCCCTCTCTCTACTTCCTGGCTACCTATGAACTACTCTGTCCTACCACTCCTCCCACCATAATGGACCGAACTTTCTGAAACTATGAGCCCAAATAAACCCTTCCTACTTAAAAATCATTTCCCTTAAGACTTCGTCACACCAAGGACAAGCAAAGATGGCCAATGGAAATGACCATAAATCAGCAAACAGCAGAGATTATCAGGGCCACAGACAGGCTTGAGTTTCTTCTCCTTAGAGCTTGGTATCTTGGAGCTTGGGAGCTTGGAAACACAACCCTGGGCCATTTAACACTTAAGGCAAATGGCTCCCCAAAAGCACATAGTGATGGTTCTAGATGTCCACCAGGGTTTGGAGACTTGAAGGGAAGATGAAAAAGGTGCTTGGAGTTGACACAACCTTGACTGACAGACTAGAAAGCACACCCATCCAATCTGAGGTCCTCACAGTATGCCTGGCCACAGAAAAGAAGCCATGAATTGGAAGATTGAGCCTAGCTCCAGACATTGCTCTAGCTGCAACACCCATCTGCAAACACAATAAACCCACCCAACTCTGTCTCTAGACAGCATAGACCCTCACCCTCAGTTACTGTTCATTACCACCCAGGGCCTGCAGGCTGTTGTAGAGTAAGAGTAGGGGAGGTGGGGAGAACTGATGAAGACTGTTAAGGCTCCTTAGCCATCTGGAGCCACCAAATCCTCATGGGAAGCCTCTGCATTCAGTATGTTGGATCGCATGGTTTGCTTCCATCTGCCCATGATTCATTTTCTATCCAGACACCTGTCTTTCTTACAAATCATCTTCAAGGGCCTGGGGACTAATGGCTATGAGTTCTTTGAGATTCAGTTAAAAGTCAGAGCAGAACAGAGAGAATGCTAGGCTCTAGGCAGCAGAGTCTAACATGAAGGCTGGCAACTATAGGCAAACACGAGGTCACAGCCAGGACTCTGAGTAACAATAGCCCACCACAGTTTCCCAGACTAAGAATTCACAGGGTTAAGAGCTGAGTGGGCTCTTATGTAAACTTTCCAGCTGAGCATAGAAGGTCAGGTCCACCAATGTTTCCTGGTTCACGGAGGCCCAAGGGAACCACACAAGGAGGGAATGAGGAGAGGTACAGGAAGCCATGCATGTGCAGGGTCAGGACTCAGACATTGTGGTACTGCAGACCCATCATGAGCTCAGCTCTCAGATCAACATAGGCAAACAGGTTCTGACTCCCCATGGCCAGGAAAACCGAGGGTCAGAGAAGTGAGAAGGTTCACCAAAGCAGTGTCTTGATCCTGGCTGATGATTTGAGGCTCAAGGGCCCATCCATGCTCTCTCAGGTGAACATGCACTGTCCATCATCTACATTTTAGCAAAGGATTTAGCAAAGGCTTCTTCACTCTCAGCAAAGAGAAAGAAAGGTAAGATTTTGCCTGTTTGTTCCCAGTCAAAAATGAGCTTCTGTTTGAGGGGACAAAGCCTTGAAAGCAGATGTGGAGTTTCTCACTCTGTGAATGCTGTGTGAGCTAAACCACTTCTGTCTCTGTGTAGTTGTGTTCTCATTTGGAGAAAGGGCACGGAGTTGGGAGAGTGGGAAAGATCATTGGTTCCTCGGGGCTTCTGGGTACTTTCCGGGGTATATAAACTTGCCACTATGAGCAAAGATCTTGACAACAGATTGCCAGGTTCAAATCCCAGCTTGCCCTCAGCTTCTCAAGCAAGTAACTTTCCTGTGACTCAGCTTACTCCATGGAAAGAGAGCATAAAAACAATACCATTTGCCATATAAGTTGCTATGATGACTAAGAGGATGTATGCAGAGCCCTTGGAGTAGCACCTGGCCCACACAGGCACTGCTGTGAATACTAGGAACTGCTCCCCATGCCAACACAGAGCTAAGTTGTCCTCAGGCAGGAACAGCTTGCCTTGGAGAGTTGCAATACTTTGAGCCCCAGTATTAATGACCCTGAGCAAGGCTCAGGACTTAGAAACTCAGAGCCACTGCCAGGAGTATGGCACTCCCAGACATAGGAGGCTTGAGAGCTGAGGATGAATTCCTCCTAACCAGCAAGCTTTGGGCACTAGGCCAATCCCTGCCACAGCTCCTTAATCCTTTCCAGGATTTAATAGTACACATGAGGAGAGGCTTCAAACTCCAAACCTAGAAGGCCATGACCATCTCCAATATAGCTTTTATGATAGGCTGGTACTCACTAGGCATGGTACCCACAGGACAGCACCCACTGGTTAACTGATACATTCAATTGGGAGGAACAGACTGTGTAGTCCGTGTATGAGGCACCAAGTGTACCATGCTGGCAGCCACATGGTCTGGGGCCCAAAGGAGTCCTTGTCTAGTGATGGATACATAAATCATTAGTAAGCAGAGGCACACTGGGTCACACAGGCTAAAAATAGCCCGCTACCTATGTTTGTAAAGCAGGTGTCTGTTACTGGGACACAGCCACACTCAGTTGTCTGTGTGCTGCTGTGGCTACTTCTAATCCACCAATGGCAGAACTGAGTAATCAGGAGAGGGAGTCTAGCCAGCAAAACCTAATCTATTTACTGCACTCTCTCACCCTAACCCTACTCTGAAGCACTCGAGAAAGCAGCAGCATACTGCCGCATCTGCTCTCTCTAGCGAGGGTCCCAAGAAGCTCCAGTGAGGCATGAGGGATTTCCATGGAGTCAGGGACGGCTGGGCCTGTAGCGATCTAGTTAGGGTCAGTGGATCACTTCTTAGGGACAGGGGTAGAGCTCTGGGCAGTGCGGCTAGCCTGTGCAAAGAGAAAGAGCTGCAGAGCTAGTGCTGCCTTTGGGAGCCAGCTGGAGGCAATATGGGGCCACAGGAAACTAAGTGCATGACAGGCAAGGCTTGGGGCCCAACTCTGTCCCAATGGGCCACCTAGGCAATGGGCCACCTAGGAATGGCTTTCTATATCTCTCTGGCCACAGAAAGGCAGAGGATATTGGTAGAGTGAGCCAGGCTGCAGTTTCTGAGGTAGAAATTGTGGAATCTAGCATCTACAGGGGGAATCTGGCAGGCAAATGGCAGCTGACATGTGACAGGTTCTCATGAAGGAGAGAGATGGGTGCATTTGTGGATAGGGGGACAAATGTCTTTGAGGGGACTGTACTTTGGAAGGGCCCTAGGGGCTGAGAGTGGGGAGCTGTTCCTGAATGAAGTTGGAGTTTATAAAAATGAGGACCTGCCTGCTGTCCCCCACAGAAAGCCTAGACATCGCAAGAGGCAGGCTGGCAGGGAAAGCAGCCCTCATCTTGAGGTTCAAGGTCCACACAGGACACTACAGGCCCAGGTGTGTGTGTGTGTGTGTGTGTGTTGGGGGGGGACTCAGAAGGTATCAGGAAGTTGCTGAGGTTCAGAGAAGAACAGGGTGTCATCCTTGTAAAGGCAGGGTATGACCAAAGTCCACCATGGCCCCTCCAACCCACCCACCTTCATGTTATCTGCCTCATCTGCTAGTCCTGCCTTGCTGTCAGCAACCTGAGCTCTGCCCTTCTGTTCTCCAAGGACCTTCCTGGGCCCCTAGTGCTCACAATAGTTCCCTCTGCAGCTTTGCTCCCTTGGTGGCCTTACCTTTCCCCTCTAAACCCACTCCTGGTCTGCTAGCCAGTCGACACTCCCAAATCCATCCCTTCATTCTTCCTCATATTCCCTTGCATGCCATGGTCTCCCTGGACTCTCTTAGTACAAATTACTCTTCCCAGGAGCACTGGGATTTTCTGAGGGGTTTCGTTTGTAACAATGGAAGAAGCACCTTAATTCTCAGAGCCCTGTGTGCCCTCCTGGCTCTCCACTGGGTACTGTTTAGTTGAATTTATGAATAAACACAGCTGGAGGTCTCCAAGCAAGTGTTACTTCAGGACCTCAACAATGGCCTCTGGGGACCTCCCTCCCTTCCTCCTCCCAAGGTACAGTTAGTTATGTTAGAACAGCAAGGCCAGCTTCTGGTCCTAAAGTGTCTCAGGGTAGAAGCAATGAACCTTTATACAACTTACCCTGTGGGCATCCAGGGAGAGAGCCCTGGGGGAAAGTGTTCCCAGCCAAGGCTCTGTGGATCCTGGGCTGGCCCTGGGGTTTCCTGAGCTGATTCTATCTATCCAGGTGCTGCAAAAACAGCAGCCAAGAGCTGGAGACATTCAGCTGTCACCAGCCTAAAAAGGAACTCCAGGGAAGCAAAGGGAAGCAGCTGGCTCTTATCAGCTAGTAACTCATTTGTACCTCACCTAGTAATTACAATCTGTATAGCAACTCTGAACACATTAGTGGCTGTCCCCCAGTGTCCCTCATTCTGGATGGAGAGACAGGATGAACTGACTATTGAATATTCTGAATCTCAGAGATGACATGAAGTAAGTGACTTTTGCTGGAGTGACCTGTGGGATTTGTTTAAACTGGCTTCAGGATATGCATAGTACACTTACCATATTTATCAATGTATATGATATGCATAATGTAATGGCATAATATAGTGCATACTATACAGTGCTTAATATATGCACATATATGTAGTTCATGAAAACAGTAAGTACATACATATATACACATGCATTAATGTGAATATGTGTGTAGAAATACATCCTCACATACATATAATTTCTGCAGCATTTCTGATCTACATACCTCTTGGAGTTTTTATTTTGGTTTTCGAGACAGCCTTGGCTGTCCCGGAATACACTTTGTAGACAAGGCTGGTCTCGAACTCAGAGATCCACCCGTCTCTGCCTCCTGAGTGCTGGGATTAAAGGCGTGTACCACCACCGCCTGGCTGCCTCTTGGAGTTTTATGCTATTAACTTGTTAACTCTCATAATTATCTTCTAAGTAGGTGTTGTTATCTCAGTTTACAGAGGAAGGAAGTGAGGCACAGGAAACTTCAACAGCTGGACATGTTCATCGGACTCCCTGCAGCTGGATGAGGAATCTGGCCCCTCCCCACCAAGCCCAAGATAGCCCATGTCCCTGTTGTTCCATCCTCAGGATTACAAAGGAGAGGAGGCGAAGGAGGAAAGGAGCTCAGATTATGCTCCAAGCAGAGATTTTTATGAATCACAGCTGCTCTGTGTAGTTCGTACTCAGAACCTTTCCACACTAACACCAGGCTTCCTCGTCTTTGACTTCTACTCTTGGATGACATCTGATTTCATGACAGACTGAAGCAAAGGCAGAGACTGGTGCTCTAGGTGTCATCTAAGCCAAGAGCTACCTGACAATACCAGTTTTCTCACTAACTTCATTTCTAAGTATTTTTCATTAGATGCTGCAGGTGTCACCTTATAATCAAGTATTAATACTAGTTCTGGACAACAAAATATGCATTTCAAGAATTCCCCAATATTTTCATCCAGTGTAGTGCATATTAACAGATCTGCATTATGTGAGTGATCTAGGTGAGGCCATCCAGATGTGGTGTGGTGGGGCAGCCTGAGTGGACAGTCACCTTGTATGGCCATGCCACACGTCAGGACCTCTTGGCTCGTGTCCCAAGCTGCCCTGCCTGCCACATGCAAGTCTGTCACTGTGGCAGTGTGGTGTACCCACAAAGCGCAAGAAGTTTCCTGCAGCTAGGACAAGAGACAGTTTCCAGGCCTTGCTGGGTGTGCGTGAAGGACCCCTGCTGTGCCTCCCTGGCTTGCTCATTCCCACATCTAAAGCACAGACAGCTGATTAAGTGTAGCTTCCACTACGGAGTCCTTCCGGACTTCAGGGCATTTAGCAGAGCCAGGGCTATCTACTTCCACCAGGTACTATAATCTTGGAAGCCCCAGAATTTCCACAGAATGTGGGCATCCCACCTTTCATGGTCCAAAGGCACTCACAATTTCATGGAGCCCCGAATGTACCCCGAAAGGTACAAATGGCCCGCAGGCTCAGCAGATGCTTAGAGCACCATGAGCCATGCTTGTGCTATTTTTGCCCTGTAGACTATCAACAGCCCAAGCTGACCCGAAGTGTCACGATCCAGTGTAGCTCATTAACTGCTAGCATCTGTCCTACCCTGTCCACACGCTAGCCTGGAAAAAGTGCAAGATAGGAGAATGGGTTCTCTTCGTATCAGAAACAAGCTCCCTTGGCCCCATTTTCCTCCTCTCCTTTGCCTGGCCACTCCTTGCTCCTGTTCCTCCATGACCTGGACACTGAGCCCCACAGAAAACAGATCCACTTGCCTGACACATGATCCCACTATGCTGTGGGATCTCCTGGCTTTTGCCCTATCCCCCTCCAAGCCTCTTGGGATCATCTTCCAGCTCCTGTTCTCAATCTTCCTGGCGTCCTTCCACAGCAAGGTCACAATTGCAAACAGGTGGCAGAAAGTCGCAAAGCAGTTCCAGTGTCTCACTCCTCCTGGGAACTCATTCCAGGGACACCATTCCAATGAAGGGAAATGCTCACAATATCACATGACTGTTGGCAGTGACCACGAGGATCATATACATTGATATACATGACATATAAATATGCAGCACTAAAGAGGGATGGAAACTTTCAGATTCTATGGCTGCTTGCTGGAATGTTACACAACCACCATGCAGTGCAATGATTGCTCAGGGTGATTCCTGGAACACTCTCTGAGTGACTCTCCTCGACGCACAGGACTCAAGGGGGAAGAGATGGTCCCTGCCCATCTGCAGAGGCTGCTGCATGCAGGGGGACAATTCTATTCTAATTGACAAAGAGAAAAGCAAGTTTGTGTTTCCAGCCTTAAAGATCCTTTTCCTGACTTTTTTCCTGAAGGTCATTACCCTCAACACAGAGGGTAACTTTAGTGCTTAGGAAAAGTGTTTACACAAAAGCATTGAGCAACATAGTGACGTGTCTTCCCTGAACAGCCTCGTGGACATGTTGTGGGATGTAGCACAAAGACTTGCCAAATGGATCTCAAGCAGGCTGGCTCTGTTACCCCTTCCTTCTCCTTCTTCCTCCTCACCCAGCCACTGATGTCAGAAAGGGCTGAATGCTACTTGGGTGTGTTTGCTTAATAAAGTGGGAGGCATGCAGACGTGTGAGTGGCAGCTATTTGGGCCAGGATCCAGAAAGAGCAAAGCGGCCCCAAATCAAAGGACCCCAGATACAGGGATTTCAGGTTCCACTGCCCTAAAACTAGGTCTGAGGTGGTGTCACAGGGCATCTGGGACCTGAGGAGGCTGAAGAGGGAATACAGATCCCCAAGAGCCGTGCCTAATTCCCACCCACTAGGCTGGCTGCATTCTAGATGTTGTATTTATGGATCTAGCAGGTGGGGCTGCCTGTGGCGTTAAGAACAGTGAGAAACAACCTGGCTTTGCACTGCATTTTCTAGTGCATTGGGGATGCCTCCATGTGCCTGCTCCATCGCCTTCCTTGGTGCTGGAAAGGGAAAGCTGCCCTTGGTGCAGCTCATAAGGGAAGGAGGAAAGAGCAGCTCTGCTCCTCCAGGACCCTGCACAGGACTGTTTAGGACTGGCCAGGGTGACAATGAGATGCAACAGGATGCTTGGGAGGTGCCTGGCTGAAGATGGGGTGAAGATGGAAATGGGAGGGGACAATTCCCAGAAGACAGGATAAGTGCATGTACCCACTTTTGAAGAAGAGATGTCAAGTGACTCATTAGGAGGCAGAGGAAGAGGCCCTCCAGCAAGGGTGGACATGAAAACCACAGGGGCATGAGGTCCTTGAGGCACAGCAGGCTTCTGTCTGGAGCAGTCAGAAGACCTACAACATCACATCTGTATCTCTATCCGATGCCACTCCTTTTCTGTGTCCACAAGTTTATAGAAAAACAAAAACCACACCTATGTTGAAGACTTTGCAGACTGATTAGTGCTCAGTAATGGTGAGTAGCTGAACTGCTGTAGACAGAGAGGAAACTACCATGGTCTGAGCTGGAGGTGTAATGCAGTTGGTACAGGGCTTACTAAGCATATCCTGGGTTCAGTCCCTAGCGTTGCAGAAGTGAGGCATGGTGTTGCATACCTGTAATCTCAGCACTGAGGAAGTAGAGGCAGGAAGAGTTAGAAGCTCAAGACCATCCTCAGCTACATAGAAAGTTCAAGGCCAGCTTGTCTACATGAGACCCTGCCTACTAAACAAATAATATGGTCTATTTTTAAGTCTTCTTACTATCCATTTACCAACTACCTGTGTCTGATCTAACATTCTTTCAACTTCAGGTGAAACCTCCAGCATGTACTGACATACCACTAACTTCCACCAACTTAAAAGCTAAGCATGTGATCAGACAGCCTCTGAATTCTATAACAAAAGATATCCCACCCACTTTATTTCAACCTGTCCGCCTGATGTTCTCACTGAAGTCTTGTGTAAATGCATTGTTTTATGAATTTCTTTTGTTCTGTGACTATAGAGTCCATGTTACCCACTTAATGAGGGAACCACATCATTTGGGGCAACCCAAATCTGTGTCTCTGGACCAAGGTTACTTATATTTGACTCAGAATAAACTCTCCTTCCCTCTGGAGCAAGAGCTGTGCTTCTGTCAATACCTACTGATGAGTCTTCTGTCTCCTACTGGCCATCAGAATGTGCTGTATCTAGAAGGAGCACCGTTTTGCATATTAACTAATTCGGGCTATCATTAACTATTCCATCCATTTCATAGGTGAGGAAACTGAGATCAGGATGACTCAGTGAGTACCAGAATTGAGATATGCACTGGGGCTACAGTAACCACCGAGCTGAAGATTGCTCTGTGCCTAGCAGGAGGGGTGAGGTTGGGAGACCTAGGATGAGACCAGGGACCTCAAAGGGACCACAGTCAGTCTTGCCCTCCCTCCCAAAGAATTTCGACTCTATCCCAGGCCTATTATGGCCATGAGCATTAGGAGGAAGGGCACAAATGGAAGCATGTCTAGAACTAAGATTATCTGCAGAATCTGTAAATGCCTGAATTCCTTCAAGCTGGGCATGACCAGACCAAAGCTGCTCATTCTTGAAGAGCTAAAGTCTCAATGTGTGAGATTAGCTTTTAAAGCACCTGTGAAATTTCTGTGCCCCTGGTGGCCCTCGCTTCCTGTGACACTGGGGCCTGAACACAGTGGTTGACTGGAAATATCCATTCTCCATGAGGAAAAGAGCTGGATCCAAGGGAGGCTGATGTGGGTTTCATCTGGTACAACAGGGAAGGAGCAGGTGAAAGCAGAGAGCCCACAGCAAACTGGACAGTGAATATATTACAAGTGCAGGAACACTCCTGGTCCTGATCTTTAAAAGCTGCTGTGTCCTCCGGATCAGGACAACGGAACAGGTGCTCATGGATGTGGGGGTAAACAAGCCTGCTGTAACAAGCCCAACTGAGGGTGTACAAGCCAGAAAGAGAACTCACCAGCAGCAGCCCTCAGTCTTCATTGTTTTCTGTACACACACGGGGGTTTCCCCTTAGCATCTAACACCTGGAAAATTCCAGCATTCTAGGAAAAACTCTACATGGATCTATTATGAACGCTTCCATTCTAAGTTGTACCTTTTATTTAACCCTGTTCCTGAACATGGCCGTTCAGCCTATTTCCCAGGTATTAGAAACTATAAAAGAATTAGGAGCAAGGATCCTGGAGAGGCAACAGAGCTTGTAGGCAAGGCTCTGGAAACACACTGCAACTTCAAGGCCCAGCTCAGAGTCATGTGCCTCTGGGTGCAATACCAAACCACCCTGTGTCTCTTCCTGTTCCATAAAAGGCTTATGCAGTTTGCAATTGTCTCTAAGGAACTCTAAGGAAACACATACAAAGCTACATATTTCAAACAAAATGCAAGCTCTTGATAAGTAGGGTGCACCTGGCTTGTCAGTAGCTAGTTCCCACAGTGACTGACCATGTGATCTTAGAAATGAGTTCCAGCCAAGACTCGGGTGGTACTCCCACATGCTTCACCCCACTCAGTTCAGAACTGCTGCAGTTAAGCTGGTCCTTGGGATACAGCCTGGAAGTGGGATTACCAGGTCAGTGTCTTAGTGTTTTATTGCTGTGAAGACACCACGATCGAGGCAACTCCTGTGGAAGAAAGCATCTAATTGGGGGCTTCCTTAGAGTTTTTAAGGGTTAGTTTGCGATCATCATGGCAAGAAGCAGACAAGCATGGTGCTGGAGCAGTAGCTGAGAATTTTACATCCTGATATAAAGGCAGCAGGGAGGGAGGGAGGGAGAGAGAGAGACAGAGACAGAGAGAGAGAGACAGAGAGAGAGAGAAAGAGAGAGAAAGAGAGAGAGAAATAGACTGAGCTTAGTATGGACTATTAAAACCTCAGAGCCTACCCCCAGCAACATACTTCCTGCAATAAGGCCACACCTCCTAATCCTTCTCAAGCATTTCCACTCCCTGGTGACTAAGCATTCAAATATATGAGCCTCTGGGGGCCAGGCCATTCTCAAACTACCACAGTAAGCCTGAAGAGTATACAGACTATGTTTGTGAGAGTTCTAGCAACATGGAGGGAACAAAAGACTTCACCCATCTCATTAGCCAGAAAACAAAGACAGGAACACCCAGTTTACCAAACACTAGCATGGATGTTCCTGTCCTCCCCAGTGGCTCTCCTTCTGAGTATGTGTCCAGGCAGGCAAGTTCCAGAGAGCCAGGAAAAAAGGCATATAGTCCCTCAGCTGCAAATCCCCGGCAGACTGGCCTGCACCCAGGAGAGTGTTACCCCATCCCCAAAGCACCCCACTTATCAAGGCTTATATTTTACTGTAGATCTATGACTTAGTATATTATTTATTTACAGAGAATTCCAAACTGCATAAGCCTCAGGCTCCACAAAACCAGGACTACACCCTGTACCTGCCACTGACTGGTGGATCTATCTATTTTCCCCCCTCCTGGCCTAGCAGTATCCCAGAGGTTTGGCGCTTGCTGACTCCTTTCACCTCTAGTGCCCAACAAAGCCCCAGAGCTGGAGGCACCGATGAGTGCCCACCAAGAAACTGAGGAGGGGAAGTACAGACAGAAACAAAAGTCATCTTCTTTTTCTCCTCACTCATCCACTGGTTCAGTCATTAAATCCCCTGTACAAGCTAATCCTTCACTGGCTAACAACATTTTGAACATGCAAGGATGCTCCCTTGCTTGTGGCTCCCCTCCTCCAAGGAAGGGGGCACCTGCTCTCAACAGGAACACTCTCTTCTTAAAGGCTATCAACAAAGGAAATTCCCCAAGCTCTTCTCCACCCAGAACTATCTGGGGACTGCCAACATGTACTCTTATCAGCTACTGAGAGTCTGGCCTGCAGGCTGTCTCTGGTCTGGCTGATAACATAGCCTGTTGTTTTTAGAGGAAATAACTTAGCCCGGAGTGCTTCATGCACATGACTCTGCATGAATGTGTGGGGGCAGCAACAGGCCTGGATTTCTACGGGGCCATAGCTCGTTCTAAGGAGGAAACATGCTTTTCATGATTTGTGACCAACGGTCCTTGTCTTCCCTCCATTTTTTCTCACCCATCAGCAGTGGGGTCAGGCTCCACACAGACATCTGCACAGACCTCTGGTGTCCACATAGTTGCAATGCTCTGTACCCCTAGCACCTGGCATATCCAAGAGCTCAGAAACACTTGTGGACACAGAAGGGAAACCAGTGTGAAATGATGTTGGGAATGCAGCTATATTTCAGCTAAAGCTTCCTTGCTAATGCAGCTTAGCCAGGAAAACCCAGGACAAGAGAAAGAAGTCTACTCAAATCTTCTACTCTGAGCTCAGAACGAGAAGCCACGTGCTATGTTCTCAGATGCATGGACATTCACACACTGCTAGGTGTTGTCTGAGCACTATCCTTTACAAGACTGTTTCTGGGTGCTATGGACCATATACATGACTAGTGGGGAGCAAAGGAAAGGTGTCTATCCACAAGGGTCCAGCTGGCTACTGCCAGGGCCAGAGACTTGTAGCTCTGGGAACAAACACTTTCCCGTTTATTACAGTTTGGAGGTAATATGCCCCCTTATAAGTTTTAAATGTCTGAATAATTGATCACCAGCTGGTGGCCCTGTTTGGGGAAATATGGAACCTCTAAGATATAGTTAGAGAACCTTCTGAAGATAGGGCCTGACTAGAGGAAGTGGAGCCACTGGGTGTGTGTGCACGTGTGTGGGTGGGGGGGTATTATGGGTTATAGCTCAGCCCTAGTTCCTATTGTAACTCTCTCTCCAGCTTCTAGGTCAGGCCAAATTTGAGCAAGCTTCTGCTGCTATAGCTGAAGCCATTTCTGCCAATTTCTGGTGTGTCTTCACCACCATTCTGAGTAGTATCACCTTAAACCATAAGCCAAAATAAATCCATCTTCCCTTAGGTAGCTTTTGTCAGGTATTTGGTCAAAGCAAGGAGGGATGTATATACAACGCCCACCTTTTGCTCTGGGTTTTCTTCCTCATTTATGATGCATTCTGGATTTTTTAATCTGAGCACAACAGTCCAGACAGATGCTCTCTGTGAGTAGCTGTTTTCTGTAGCAGTGCAATTTGGCATAACTTTGCTAGTCTTTCTCAGGATAAAGGTCTAACAAAGGCCCTGACAGTTTAATAAATGTGGTAGTTGAAGTAGGATTGAGCCATTTAATAGAAAGATAGACTTGAATTTCATGGACATTCTAGTATCATCAGCAAGAACTCATGACAGAGTTACTATGCAGATAAGGTTCAGAACCGCCATAGAAACAAATTTCTGGGCATGTGTTAGGGGAGAGTTTCTAGGTTGAATTAGTTAAAATGCCTACTGTAATCGTGGTACCCATGCATGAAGTGGGGTCCTGAACTAAATCAGAAGGAGAAAGCAAGCTGAGCACCAGCACTCATCTCTCTCTACTTCCTGTCTGTGGACACAATGTGACCAGCTGCTTCATGTTCTGATACCATAATTTCTCTGCCACCACGGACTGACTATACCTCAAACTGTGAGCTAGCATAAACCCTTTCTCTCTCAAGTTGTTTTTGTCAGTGAAGACAAAAGAAACCACTACAGTTTGTTTAATAATAATCTGGATGATGCGTATAGGTGCGGACGTGTATTCGTACATATACGGATGTGTGTTTGTCTTGTACAAATACAAGCATCTTTCTGAGCACTACGTTTAGAATGAAAGGTAGCAATGCATACACCCCAGACCTCACTGAGGCTGTCACACCATTCTCCCCTGAGAGGCTTCAAGGCACCGACAAAACATTGATTCCACACAACAGCCAGGCCATCTTCAGACCTGGATGCACAGGGCACAAAGCAAGTGAGTTTCATCAGGTTTGTCCTCAGAGCCATCATTTAACACTTCATCCAGAATGCAGCAGTGTCGGGCCTGCCCGTACTTGCAGTGACAGCCATTTGTCACAGGAGAGTGTCCACAATTCAGGTATCTTTTTATCAGTTTTTCTGAGCATTGCAAAGCTCTCCATCAGGAGCCTTCTCAGTACTGCAAAGGGAGGGCGCCTTCTGTGGGCACTGCTCCACATGGCAGACCAGTCATGCTACAAAGAGTCTAAGAAAACAGGGCAACACCCTTGCTCTGCTACATAACTCACAGAAGAGTCTGGAAAAACACAGTACATGTCTCATCCCCTGTCCAATCCCTTCACATAATTCCAAGTCTGGAAAAGACAGCATATTTTTCTCATCCCCCAATGCAACCCACAGCATACCCCCATGGAAGAGTAAGGAGAAGACACATCTCCTTCACGTGAGGAAAATCACTTACCTCAGGAAGCTGAGCCACTGTCTCTGGCTCACAGACACAACTGTCCGGCTCCACAGCTCTGAACCCTGCTCAGCACAGCCCCAGCAGGTGCCAGTCGCTTGCTGATGGCATTTCTAGTTCAGCAAAGTCAAGTCTGAAAACAGAAAACATGAGAGAGTACAGGTTAGTTTGAGCATTGATTCCATCAGAGGCTTTGCTGAGACGACTCAAGACAACATGCCTTGAGTCTGCCCACTGACTAGCCCGCCCATCCAAACATTCACACCACACAGGGGCACAGGGTGTTCCAACAGCACCATTGTCCCATGATCAGAGAAGGGGAAAAAAGACAGCTAGCTCATTACCTCCTGCTTAGATGCGCTGGGAGGCAGACAACTGAACAGAAAACACAGGGTAAGAGGACACAGGATGTAAGGGACACTTGGGAGAATGGAGAAGGAAGTGACCAAGTGGGTCTGAAAGAAGGATGTGAAAGGGAAGAGGCGTGAGATGTTAGCTACTGCTACACGCGAGACGTCACTTTTATAAAAACGAGTCTTGAGGGAAGTATCCCCAAGGACCAGGAAAAACAATGCAAGCATGAAAGTTTAAGAGGATTATGGGATAGTGAGTGGCAGCGTAGACTCACTGGGCTTTTGGTCCTTAGCTCTGCAATGTGTTCCTTACATCACCAAGACCATTATCCTAAAAATTCCCATATTATGGATTTGGAGAGCATGCAGATTAGCCTAGCACAACAAGGGCAATAGAGAACAGGAAACAGACTACACTACCCCACTGTGACCATCATTGCAGAGGGAGGCCCGATTTTCCCAGACTACCTGTATTCACCAGTTCGGCCTTCCCTCACAAATAGAGTTGATGTCTCCACCATTTGATCCTGAGGTTGACTTTACAGTAGTAAAATAGCAGATGAAGAACAAAGGCTCAAACAGATTGTGGCAGGGACTGGATGTAGCTTAGCAGTAGAGTATATACTTAGCATTCAGGAGGCCCCAGG
Source organism: Cricetomys ansorgei (assembly GCA_026225945.1). Taxonomy (NCBI): domain Eukaryota; kingdom Metazoa; phylum Chordata; class Mammalia; order Rodentia; family Nesomyidae; genus Cricetomys; species Cricetomys ansorgei. The sequence continues at coordinate 63,666,188 of JAMJFZ010000199.1, forward strand.
TTCTACCCCTAGTATATATACACCCAAAACAGTATTCGTGGAATAAATCCACTTCCTCACAGCACTGCATTAACTGGCCTGGGACAGTCTTAAGTAGGACACAAAACATGATGAAGAGGCATGTGTCTCCCGGCTACCCCAGGTAAGCACTAGATTTGGTCGTGAGGATATCAGATACAATGAGTTCCAGCTAAACTAAGTAGATCAAAAGCATGCATCCACTCAGAATCAGGAAGATGGGAGCAGTGAGCTTTCTCAGGCCCTGGGGTTTGGATTACGCATCTTACAGCGAAGGGATGCTAACCAACATAACTACTCTGGAACCTCTCCGTAGCAGTCCATGACAAATTAGGAAGGAAGCTAGCCCACGGATGTTGGCAAGGAGATAGGGCTGGAGCAAGAGGAGGAAGGAGATTCAAGAGCTGTTTCAGGTGAAGGATTGGTAGAAAAGTGATCAACAGAAGCCAGCTTTGTCTAAAGGCTTAGGTCTGGCTCTGGAAACCACACATAGTATTGACTATAAACAGTCTGTTAGGAGCTGCTGATGGGACAGGATGTTTACAGGGAAGATACAAGGAAGAAACTTCAGCAAAGGGGCTCAGGTTTTCAGTATGGGGGTGGGGGGTGCTTTCCTTCCTACCCTATCTTAAATGAGCAGCAGGGGAGGGTGCACCAGCTCCAGCCCCAGTGTCCTTGCCATGTGGCCACTACCACCCACTGAGGGAGTCTTGCTTGCCTCTCATCAACAACTGGCAGGGGCCTTGACTATCATTAATAGCTGGAAGAACCTTGCTTATTATCAGCAACAGCTGGAAGGGATCTTGTCTCTCAGCAATAGCTGGAAGGGGTTTTTACTCTTACCAACCAATGGAGAGGGTCTTGGGTGGTTAATAGCAGCAGGAAAGGTCCTTGACTCTCCACAACAGCTGGAGTGGGGGGACTTTCCTCTTAGCAAGGGCTGGAGGAAGCCTTGACAGTCTGTCTCAGCAGCAGCTAGAACAGGCCTTGCTGGCCTTACCCCCTCCCCCGCACTTCGCTGGCTGCCTTTATTTTTGTGCTTTCTACTCAACCCTGACATTCCAGTACAAAGGAGACTTCCCAGGACCCCTCTGCTGACTCCAGGATGGGGAAGACACTGCTACTGTAGTTTCTGGCATCTGCTTCCACAGAAATGCATCCCTGCTTCCCTGGTTTGTTAACCCCTGAGGTGAAGGGGGGAGGGGAGGTCTGTGTCTCATCAGAGTCCCTGGAGTGTCAGAAGGAGAAAGTTAGTCACTATCTCTTCCTCCTCCCTGTCTTTTTTTTTGGGGGGGGGGGCAGTGCTGGGAACGAAATCCAGGACCTCATAAGCTGGGCTGAGGCCTTCCCCTGAGCTGCCCTCAATTTCCTTTGCTCCACCCACTTACTGTCTATTCACTCTTTACCACAGCACAGGTTTACTGAACACCAGGCCTCCTCAGCCTGCTGTCATGGCTCTCCCTAGAATGAGCTCCTTGGTGGAGGAGGGGCCATACGTTTACTTTGCCAGCTGGGTTCCCCCCCCCCCCCCCACCTTGTTGCCTGTACTGAGGAGGCACTTGGTCATTGTTAAATGAATGAACAAGAGAGGAAGCTCTAAGTAACAATTTGAGTAATGCTGGTTCATAATTTAATAGAACCCTGTACTTGAGTTTGGGCCTTGTGCAGGTTACACTTTACTTATAGTTGAAAAACATCATGATAGAAATGTCTGCATGTGTGTGTGTGTGTGTGTGTGTGTGTGTGTGCGCGCGCGCACGCACACACATCCCTAGAGATATTTCATTAATCTATATCTTAAGACATAAGGGAGAAAGTTAAGAATTACTTTAACACGAAACCTTGCTCCCCACTGTGCCTCACGCTATGGTCTGGCACCTGTGAGTGCCAAGTCAAGACCAGGGATCTCACAGGAGCAATGTAACCAACCCTGAACTAATTCCTTCCTTGGGCTGGAGATGGCTGGTTGGAATCTGAAATATTTCCTGAATGCTTGCAGGTCAAAGGCTCTGGTGTCAGCCATGAGCCTCGGGGAAGTGAATGGATCTCAAGGGCTCTGACTTTATCCATGGATACATTCGAAGATGGACTTCTAATCTGATGGCCTTATTGAGAGGTGGTGGTAAGTAGGGCACGGGGCCTGGTCGTTTTGGTGTCATAGCACTGACATCTCAAATACAGAAGGTCCACAGCTGATGCCAAGAGCAGCCAGTTCATTACTGTCACTCCGCATAAGTTTTACATTTTTTGGCATAAGTCTCCAAAAACCTTTGCTGAAAGGCCACCTGGCAGCTCTGTTCCCATCAAACCCCAAAGCCATGCCTCCATTTGTCCAGGCTAATGTCCAAGCTTCCACGGGAGCTTCCAACAAAAAGACAACAACTAAATCCTCAGCATTGAAACACCACTGGCAGGTGTTCCCTCCACACACAAGCTTCACAGACAAGAAAATCAAACATAATGCTTATTTTCCACGGGACACGAACAACTCCCCAAACCACAAACAGGAAATCCAAGTTCAAGAAATGTACCCTCAAGGCTTAAGAGTGGTCCTTCCGTTACCCAGCTGGTCCATTCAGTTTTCCGAGTGAGAGTGTAGACTGCAAGTTGTGTCCACCTGCTCCAGGCAACTTGCCTCTTCATCCTGCCCCCCCACCCACACCCACACCCACACCCTCACACCCCCACCCCCTGCAGCATGAGTACCAACCCACACCCTCAGTGGGAAGCTGCTGAGTTTCAACCAGGACACCCAACACAAGAAAAATGTCTACCGACTAGCTGGAGCAGATTAGGACAAATTCCAGTCAAACAAATCATGGTTATGCTCTTCTGTGTTCTTATTTCGCCTTCTCTGGACCCATAAGTCATCCTTCTTTGACCCTATTAGTGCACCCACCACTCACAGCCCACGAGGGCCATCAGACCTGCCTTTCTACTGCACAGTGTTATACAGTAAATCTCACAAGAGACTGTTCTCCAATTTTGTTCCTTCTCAGGGTAAGGCAAAGAACTGGAAATAAAACTCAACATTATTCCTGGAAAGACAGAGCCAGTTTGCTTAATAAATCAGAGCTTTCCCCCCTCCAAGTAGAAAATGATCGTCTGAATAACTTTTAATGCTATCTGGCCCGATACTATCACTGCATTTATAAGTTACAGGACTCTTTACACAGGGAAGGGTGGGCATGCCATGTTCTGACACAGCAGGGTGCTTCTAAGTGTGCCATAGGGAAGGGAAATCCAGTTGAGTGTGTGATTTTACAAAAGTAGCTTTTCTCAAACTCACTCATGGATAAGATGCAAAGTATGCCTGCTTCAGCGGTCTTGCAGGGCTTTATTGGAAAGCAGATGAATTAACTAGAGCATGGGGGCTGGGGAGATGGCTGAGAGAGTAAAATGCTTTCTGCACAAGCATGAAGACCTCACTTTGGATCCTCAGAACCCATATAAAATCCAGGAACCATAGTGTGCACCTGTAACCCCAGAGCTACGGAGAGATAACAGATGTGCTGAACCGGTTGGCCAGCCAACCTAATTGAAACAGTGAGTTGCAGGTTCAGTATGAGACTCTGTTTAAAAAACTAAGGTGTAGATGGGTTAAGGAAGACACCCAACATCAACTTTCAGCTTCTACACATAGGCACACACATGAATACACAAACAAAAATAAAAATTCAAAGAATTAAAATTATAAAAAGAACATGAAATCACTTTGTGTGTGTGTGTGTGTGTGTATGTGTGTGTGTATACACATCCTGTATACACTTTGTATATACATTTTGAGCATGAAATATATATATACACACACACACATAGGCTCAGGATAAAGCAACTTAGTCATATGACTAGCACATTCTGGTGTCTGAAATAGAAACTAATGCATAGTTAAACTCACTTGTAAAGGCCAGAACCAACCAACACAGTTTACTTCATGTGAACATGAAGCTACATGTTCATGTGAACATGTAACAGGAGCTTCGCTGTGTCACATACGGTACTTTGCCCTAGTGAGGCCAACGGTAGACTCTTGGGCACTGCCTTCCAGGAGTGCACTGTGTAGGGAGAGGACACAGACTTAGATACAAGGAGCTATGTCACTCTCTACCCCATGGGAACCTACATGTGGGAACCCCATGAACCTACATGTGAGTAGTTTCCGAACTAAAGTCCTGTCTCAAACATGATGTTCCTGGAGAGTAGGGTCAACATGACAAGTGTCTGGCCGCATCTGAGTGCAAACGAGATAGCCGGCAGGAATAAGAACAGACAGAGAAGTTATTGAGGGCTGGTGGGGATAAACTAGAAAAGTCAGTGTAGGTGCCACAGGCTGACACAGAGGGTATAGGCAAGCTGCACAGAGAGCAGGAGGACAGCTCTCCTCTGTGTGTGAGAGCAAGACTCTCATGTGAACCTGGACAGAACCTCAGGTAGGAAGCCATGGACTTGTTAACTTGTGAGTGCTGCACTCTAACTTGAAGTCTCCATATCTGAAAGAGGCTCTGTATACTGGACTCTTCATGGTGGTGGTATTTTTTGAATCTGAAAGTCAAATGCTAAGGTCTGTTTACTTTGAAGGAGAACTATTATCACTGATAGCAGTGGCTATGGCTGAGCCTGGCCAGGGAGGTTGGAGCCATGCTAAGTACCTCATGTTCATAATTTCCCTCTACCTTCATTACACAACTCTGAGACTTCTAGTCCAGCCCTATTCCACAGATGTGGAAACTGAGGATCTGACGTTAGTTCCGTAATTCCTCGAGGCCACACAGAAATAGGGAGGAGGTGAAATGCAAAGCCAGGCACCCCTTGGATAAGATATTCCTACATTCACGAGCTGAGTTTTACCCCGACTTCAACTGCAAAGGCAGATCGACAGAAACATGACTGTGAACCTGCCTAGTCCCCCAGCTCCTGATCCCCACCTTCAGTATGGTACCCTTGATACCTAACCACTCTGATGATACTGGCTTTTGGCATGCCAGGGGCAGCAGGCAGGGACCACTTGGCCTGGCAGCCTACCTAAGAGAACACTGAAATAGCCCATTCCCTTCCTCCAGCAGCAGGGCAGGATCCCAGCCCCAGTGCCAGAGTCCAATGTTTTGATCATCCTCAGCATGCTCCTACCTCTCTAAGCCTTATTTTTCTCATCTGCAAGGTGGACCCGGTAGTGACAGTTGTCACAGGAAGGAAGGACGCATCCCTTTCTCTGCTGACACTGTACTGCAGGCAGATGGTCTAGCCACTCGGTGTCTGTCCCTCCTCTTTTGGGGATATGGATGGGGATGAAGGAAGTTTCTGACTCCAGGTAGGACGTCCCTGGGCATTTCTGTGGGGTGGACTGAGTTGGTTTTCAGAGGAAGTGACAGCAGGCTGAGTGGTTCTTTTCTGGACATCAGGTGAAGCTCTGTCTCCCAAGGACTCATGGGATTTGTGAGACACAGGCAATATTTTCTCTCCAACCTCTTCCTTAAAGGAGGAAGTTTGCGAACCTGATCTTATGAATGGGACAAGACAGAACAAAGGCAAGGGGAAATAGGTGGAGGGAGGGAAGAAAACCTTGCCTAAGGCCATGGAAACCTTGGACCCAGCCTCTGGTGCAGGTCATCTGGACTGCCACCCTAACCACACTATTTTTAGTTCACAGAACTCAGTGTACATGCTGTGGGGGAGGGGACTGATAGTCTCTGACCCTTATGTGATGGAAGGAATGAGGTGCAGAGAGGTTGAGAAGTACAGGGAGTGAGTAGAGGAGTCAATACAGCAAGAGATGGAGGTAAACCCCCCCCCCCCGCCCCCGCCACCTTTCAGAATGAGTGTTAGAAGGAGGTATGACAAGTGTGGAGAAGGCAAGTAATAGCCCCTACTGTCTGTCCTGCCCTAAAGACTTGGGTCTTGACTGGTTTCCATGCCTCAGTCTCTCACTGCCAAAACATCAATAACAATGGTGTCCCCAACCCTATGCAGGAGAAACAAACCAGAACAGCCAAGCAGTGCACTCCCTGGTAGGTGCCTAGATACACAAGAGGCAGACAGAAGCAGGCTAGAATACACAAAGGCCAACACAGACCTGCTCAGGGAGCGGGAGTGTCCTCAGTGGGGTGGCAGCCTGGCAGCCATGATGAGGCTAGCTTCTTGGCCCACTCTGATGTCTGAGGAGAGCAAGACAAGAACGCCAACACTACCACTAAGGGGCTGAGAAGCTCATGGGGGTGGGGTGCTGGCCTGAGCTGAAGACCTCAATGAAGAATAAAGTGCAGCCCCTGGGGGTTTTTTGCACTCTCACCTGGCCTCTCACTTGCCGCTAGCAAACACACTGATTTTCCAAACCCAGCCAAAGCTCCTGGCTTAAATTCAGACGGCTTAGGAGGGCTCCAGCCTGCTACTTCCTCTGAAAAGTCTCCCTTCCCCAGTGCAAAGATGTGTGAGGATTCCTTTTAAATCCTACAGACCCTCTGTGGACAGAGAGGCCCCTGCAAGCAGAATGTGCAAGACCAGTCAGGATATCCACAGGGAGTCCAGCCAGACAAATGGCCCCAAAGTGTCCGAGCAAGAGGGCTCTAACAGGCACTAGAAGGCTGAATGAGGGTGTCACTCAGAGCATGGCTTCAGCAACCCTTTCCAAACAGTTCAATATAGCAACTGCCTTGGCATTCACTTAGCACCTCCTGGAAGACGTGTACTATGAGGACCTCAGTTTTATAGATGAGGAAACAGAAGCACAGAATGGCTGAACAACTCATTGCAGGTCACACAGCTACTAGGTGGAAGATCTAGTATTTGCACAAACGAGCTGATGAATCAGTGAGTGACTCAGCAGATGAATAATTGAAGTATTGGGGAGGAGAGGTTGAACAGGGGCACCCACTAATATTTCATAACTCTGTGTTATGTTAGCATGTAACCTCTTGTACCTCACTATCATTGGATCAACTCATACCATCCTCACCCACTCCAAGTAACAGTTATGATTCCATGGCTCAGGGCAAAAGAGGAAACCTCCCCGACTGTGGCCCAGGGATGGTTTCCAGCCATGCTGTTTGTCCATATTCCAACCTCGATCCACAACCTCCAGGGTTTCCTCTGCTTTGTGGATTTGGCATGGCATAAGGATCGGTGTCATTTGTAAAATCCTGTATGCTTTGGAGCTCACAGCTGCTTCTTTCAGTCTGTACCAGGTCGAAGGTAGAGACAAGAAAACATCAAAAGGCTTTATGTAGGAGCCAATGCTTCCACCACAGAAGGTGGTTCTTTTTTTCTTTCTTTTTTATTTAGTGGGGGGTTAGGGGGGTGCAAGTGTGCACGTGCCACGTGTGGAAGTCAGAGGACAATTTTCTCCTGGGGGTCAGTTCTCTCCTTCTGCGTGGGCTCTGAAGATGGAACAGGTCTCCAGGCTTGCCTGGCAAGCGCTTTTACCCGCTGATCCATCTTGCCAACTCCCGGAAAATATTTTTTTATCCAAATTTTCTATTAGGTGGGTAGCAAGGACAACTAACAGGCCATCTTATCTTCTCCCTTCATTTTAATTTCCTTTTTGGCCAAAAGATCACATTTTTACATTGAAGATTAGCCTTTGAAACTTCTAGCTCTGCACCCCAAGGAGCAGCTCATGGCTGTGCCAGCTAATGTTTCCCAAGCAATGGGCTTTATCCCTCTGACCCTCTACCAGGTGGTAGGATTAGCAGATCTTTAGCTAAAGGAACAACATACCTTCCTGTCTTTTGTGAATATGTTATTAAAGAAGGGTTTTCAAAGGTACTGGCTTTCACTCTTCAGTTCACTTGAAGCAGGCCGACCACCCAAGGTGCCCATCTAGGAAGCTGGGGAAAATTCTCAGGCTGGCTTGCAAACTAGATACTTAGCTTTGCTGCTAGGTCCTGTCTCCAGTCCTGGGAGACTCATGATCACTTTGGGCAATGCTTGATCCCCAGGCACCATATGCTTTCTGGATCCAGTACATACTACCACCAAAACAAACTAATAGTACTGGCTATCAGAGTCATGGGATGGAAGTGGGGATGGCAAAATCAAGTGAGTCAGAACCAACCAAGTCAACCCATTAAGCCTCCTTGAAATCTTGGGGGCACACTGATGGAAGCACCAGTCTACAAGAGGGTGAGGCTGCTGGTCTTAGACTCAGAAGAAAGGATATGTGGAGACTCAGGACCTCCTCCTAACTAGGAAGTCAAAGCATTTAGTCCATGACCAGGAATGAGCTTTGCTCAGATGGAGTAAACCTAGGGGCTGGGCTGGGAGCTGATGCCCTGTCAGATGCAGTTCCTATTTCCCATGCACACCAAATCTCCACACTGCACTTACGGGGTACAGGGTGATGCTCTAAGTACACTGTATGTGGTCAGGGTCTTGGGCTCTGAAAGTATCAGTAAATTCCAACTCTGTCGCTTTTAGCTATGGGACTCTATCTACATCAGTGTCCTAACCTCTCTGACTCTCTCAGCTTCCAGTTTCTGTAGCAATGAAATGGGGTTACAAGAACAGCACAGAGAGCACCCAGGCTGCTGTGAGGAGGACAGGTACAATGACAAAGGGGTCAGACTCTCCATCAGGAACTTGCTTGCAGGCTAGGCCAAGTTGAGTGATGATCATGACTCTCTGTGGTCAGGTGGGAGCCCAGACACCTTGTCTCCCTGCTTTGCAGAAAAAGATGAGGATCTAAGACAAGCCAAATGGCTCAGCAGGTAATGAGACACTTGACACCAAGTTTGGATATCTGAGTGGGATCACCAGGACCCTCTCAGTGGAAGGAGAGAATAGACACCCGAATGTTGTCTCCTGGTTGTCACAAAAGTGCCGTTATACTGAGCTATCTTTCAGTCCTTGGGTCTGCATGTTTACCTGCAAAATAGGAAGAACCCTCATCTAGATAGAACAGCCAGGAATTGACCCAACTACAAATAGTCAAGCCCACAGGAGCCACAGGAGCCGAGGCTGGCTATTCCCAAGAAGTGTTAGCTCTCAGACCCTGGAGGTTATTTCAGGTCCTGTAATAGCCACAGTCCACTAAAGCAGGGAGAGTGTGGAGCACTTCCTTACACGGCCAGTGTAATCAGGAGATTCATTTGAAGATCCCACCTAGTCTTCTGAGGATCTAAAGAAAGAGCTGTGTTTTTTAATTTCTTCCCATTGACCCTGTTATGTCTGAGAAAGTAAATGGCCAATTAGGTGAACTGCCGTCTTTTATGTGGAGTTGTTCTGGGCCTGTTGAGCATGAAACAATATTTTGGAGGCATTCCATCTTCTCAGTTAGAAAAGTCCAAGGTTTGCTTTGTTTGTTTATTTTTTTATTTTATTTATTTATGATGGGTTTTTCTCAAGAGCTCTCTGCTAAATAAATTCGCATGAAAGGAACTTTTAACTACTTATCTCCATTTGTTTCTTGTGCATTCAAATGAATTTCTGTTGTTTTGTTTTAATGATGCCAAATCCTATCAAAATACAACCTATTTGGGTTAGTTTTTTTTTTAACTGTATCTAGTGAAATTCAAAGAAAGTACTTTCTCTGCATATGCCAACTGGTCCTTCCTAAAGTCACTTTTTAATTCCACCAAGTCACTTGGAACTAATGTGATATTCATTTGCTCTGATGATTTACTGATTTATTTATTTTTATTCATTTTTTGAAAAAGTATCTTACTAAATAGTCCTGGCTAGCCTTGAACTCAGAGCTCTATCTGTCTCTGCCTCCCAAGTACTGGGATTAAAGGTATGTGCCATCAGGTCAAAATGATTCTGATTTTATATTCTCCTTAAAATTTTCAAGTTATAGATGGGAGACTGGCTTAACAATTATGGGCACATATTGCTCTTCCAGAGGACCTGAATTCAATTCCCAGCGCCCTCATCAGAAGGTTCACAACCACCTGTAACTCCAGCTTCAGGCGATCTGATGCCTCTGGCCTCTGTAGGGCACCTGCATTTATGTACACATGAGCACACAGATATATACATATATTTAAAATAATAAAAAATAAATAAAAAACCTTCAGACTTATATGGTCAAATAACCAATATTTTAGAGAAACAAAACAAAATAAAACATATAGAGGGAGACTCCGAAAAAAGTTCCAAAAAACCTCAGACTAATTGGTAAACACTTTTAACACACAAATATTCCAGTTTTATTATGTGATCTTTGAATGGGCATTTAAAATGCCAACATGGTCTGTCCCCACACCAACCTGTTCAGAAATTAGCCTTCTTAGGAATGAAACGCCATCATTTAGGGAGCGAGGGAGATGGCTCAGCAGGTAAAGGTGCTTGCTTCGCAGAGAGAAGGACCTGAGTTTGAATTCCCAGTTCCCATGTAAAAAGCTAAGCATGACTGTACATGTCTGTAACTTCAGACATGGGGGTGGGGGTCAGAGGTAGGTGTATCCCAAGAGTTTACTGGCTAGACAGCCTTAACAAAACAGCTTCTGGCTCATTGAGAGATTCTGCCATAAGGCAATAAGGTAGAGAATAATACAGGAAAACACCCCATGTCCTGCTCCCACTTCTCAACATACCACTGCATAAAAATATCAGTTCATGTGCTCACATGGGCATACACCCACGCAAATACATGCAACACACATACACACACACACACACACATACACACACACACACACACACAAAACCCATAGTATTTGATGGGCAAGTCTTATAACCCAAGGTGTACAGAGAATTTATTAATAAATGAACTTGTACATAAGAATAAGTGAAATCAATTGTACAAAGTATATGTATGTGACAAAAGAGGAAACTGAGGCAGGGAGCAAGTGAGTGATCTGGTTGCTGAACTGAATGTCTAGTTGAGGCTCCCTGAAATGCAGGCATACCTTAACACTTCTCATTGAGATGTGAGTGAAGACAAGCTGAGGGTCTGCAGAGTTTGGGTATGGTTTCAGTGGACCCTCTAAGGATTCATGTGTTGGAAGCTTAGTCCTCAGTAAACTATGTTAAGAGAAGATGGAACCTGGTAAGAGGACACCAGACTAGCCCATCTCTATTCTGCCCCACTTTTTGACTCCTGAGTCACCAGGAGATCTCTCCCAAGTATGCACCATTCACTAGAAACTGAGCCAGGGGACCTCACCAAAGCCTACACCATGTGGCTTGAATTCTCAACTCCTAATACTATGAACAGAATAAACCTCATTTCTCTACACTTTCTCAGCCTCAGACATTCTGCTATATCAACAGAGAAATAATAAAGGACCTTGCCACCATCTTATCTTTGACACACTTAGGGACAAGCAGGTAAATGGGTTAAACCAGGACTTCTTAAGAACTATGTGGCTTCTACCTAAGGGTGTCTCGCTGACAGTAGGGGAATCTTTGGACTGACATACCGCTGTTTCAGGCTGTGGCAGAATCAGATGAGATAGAGTGTGGTTTGGATTTCCTCAGTCTATCCAGCATGGCCTCTCTACACAGGACTCCACCTAGTTCCCTCCTCAGGAGGCTACAGTAAAGAATCCCTTCTACCTCCCTGCCCCAATCCCATCCCTGGCTGCTGGGTGGCTATATTTCAGCTGTGCATAACAGGTTGGATTAGGACAAAATGTTTGAGTTGGTTGTTCTTCTCCCAGTTCCCATGGTCTCTCCCAGAGGCCCCCTGTAAATTTGTACTGCCATGATATCCTGGATCCCAGCCCCTTTCTGTGCCTCCTTTCCAGAAGTAGAGAAGGTACTGTGTCATTTCCTGCAAATTTCCCCAACCTCTGGGGAAAGTCCCTTGTTCAACTCTCCACTTGAATTTCCTCTCTGAACCCAAAAAAATGTCAGGATGTTTAAAGCACTATGTACTTTGGGTTATATACTAAACACTTAGTAAAAAGTAGATGTTGCTGAAATCCTTCTCAAGGAAGCAAATAAGACATGCTTACATAAACCTCTGCATCCTAGGCTCTTCCCAACTCCTGGGATAGAGGCAAGGTGGGCCTTTTACATTGCTGTCTCCTCCTTCAACATGGAGGGTCGAAGAGGAAAAGAGAAGGGCCGAAGGTTCCCAGGCAGGAGCACATGGGCCAGGAAAAACCCAAGCAAGACTCAAGAGTTCTAAAGTCCCAGGCACCAGGTTTCCCTTCTTGGGTTGGCACCCTCTCCTGGGAAACATCCTGACACCAGAGCCTTCCTGTCCTAGTTTCATTCCTGTTGCTATGAGAGGATATCCTGACCAAAAGCAACATAGAGGAGGTAAGGGTTATTTTCATCCACAGTTCCAGTTTCATCCAGGTTCCAGTCCACCCTTGAGGCAAGGTCCAGGGAGAGACTTAAGCAGGAATAATGAAATGCACAGATGCTACTTGCTAGCTAACTTCCATCTAGCTTTCTCTTGTCTCATATAGCTCAGGACCCCTTGCCTAGGGAATAATTCTACCCACATCGGGCTGGGTCTTCTTACAACAATAAAGGTAGTCAGTCTTCCATAGAAATGGCCACAGGCCAACCTGATTCAGGCAGTCCCTCAATTGAGGCTCTCTCTTCAGTTAATTCTAGGTTGTGACAAATTGATATTTAAAACTAATCATCATACCTCCTCACCAGGATCACGGTGGCTAGACTCAGATCATTCTGGGCACCTTAAACTTGATCTAAGTTATCCTTCTCTTCCCAGCCAGGCTACAGAGTGCTCTGGTACCAGGCTACTGTTCCTGGTAACAGTGCTTTAGAGTCAATTCTCAAACTTAGTTCTGATCACTTAATAAACTGCACTCTTATTCTTCCACAGGGAGAAAGGGATTTTTAAAGGTTTTATACAAGTTAAAGGATTGAGAAATGCAGGCTCCCCCGGGGTAGCATGGGGATCCTTCAGAGAAGTTAATACGCTGTTTTGCCTTAAAATCAGCTGCCTATTTTCAGGGTTTTCCTAAGAGCTTTCCAGAACTTTTGGACTCCATTCCACCATTTAGAACAGACTCATGCCGGAACACAGTCACTTTCTCTGATAAACAGACTTAATTCAACTGGAACTTGGAGGCTCTGGACCTCCCGTGAGTGAACCTGTACTTTCATCCTCTCTGGGTCTCCACAACCCAACAGAGAGGCCCAAGCATCCTACCAGCATAGCACAGGGGTGCAAGGCTGGACCTGTTCACACAGCTGGCCTGTGGCTGTGCACCCCCTGAAAGCCAGTTCTTTTTCCTACTGCTGTCTGCTGTGTCCTTTACCCCACCTTCTCCAATCTGCTGTTCAATTCTAAATGGGAGATGTGTGCACAGGTATTAAGTCAAATATTCAAAATAAAGCATTAAGCTGTATTTTCAAAGCAAAGCCAATGCAGTTTTTCAGCTTCACACACAATCGTGCTGAGTGAGGCCCACAGTCACATGCTTAGAAGCTTGCAGTGAGGGCCCTGCAGGTTCTAACCATCCCTGGCATATAAACCAGTCTGAGAAAAGGACACAGTGAAGGAGGCCAAAGCATCTATCTAGCTCCTACCACCTCCAGTTGCCTCATCTCTTTCTGCAGAAGCTGGAGGCTTCTTGCTATTTTTCTGGCATATACTGGGGTATAAGACACTTTTTGATATCTGCATGACACCATTCAAGAAAATATATTTGTTCTGCTGAAGACTGATAGTTAGCAGAACCCCTAGATTTCTGAGGCTTGGTTCCCCCACCACCACCCGAGGACTCTTTCTGCAGTCCCAACAAGGCAGAGGAGCCCACCATCTGCCGGCCCTTTCAGCAAAAGTGGCTTTCGTTGCGATACATACCACACATGGCATGACTCTTTATCATCCCATGCACCTCCCCTAGAACACTGAGACCTCTGGGACAGCAAGAGTTCCAGGGCCATGTGATTTTCCACTCCAGTAGCTCCAGTACCCTATAAGGTATCTGGAACAAAACAAAGTCCCAATAAACACTATCTCATATGGAATCAAAGCAATCCAACGCTCCCCAGCAATGTAACCAAAGAAGCAGTGAATTCCAGACTTTCCAGTGATGTATGATATTGGGTCTCCAATAAACATTGAGATGGAGTGAATGGAAATGAGTGGGTTTGGAGAATGAGGAGGCATAAAGGGTTAACATACCACTCTTGTGCTGTTCCCCGGAGGCTCATAGTTTTGCATTAAAGCCAAGGACCGAACAGAATAATGTCTAAGGTCACTTTCAGCTTGTGGACCAGGAGGTCACCCTGGTCTCTTTGCAATCTGCGTATGCGAGTCCCTGAGACATCACTATAAATGTTCTGCCAGGGGTCAGACATCATCTCTCAAAAACAAAACAAAACAAAACAAAACTCACGGTATTGAGAACTGCTGGCAAACACCTGCTGAGTGAGAGAGGGCTCAGAAAGACAGGAAGCCACCCTGTCAGTGAGGAGGGAGGAGCTTGTGACCTGGGGTAAGAAGTGTTCCAGTCTCCCCAAGCAGACTAGTTCTAAGGAAGAATCGGAGCAAATGTAAAGGAGTGGGGACTGTCTTCAGAAGGAGGCTTTACTGTACACCAGGTGACTGTCAGCAGAGTGCCACAGCTTCTTGTTTTGCAGAGTGAAACCGAGACCCAGGACCCAGAATAGCTTGGGTGCCACGTTGCAGAGCAATTGAGCCCTGGCAGAGACTTGAAGGCAGGCTCCCACAGGGGTCATGTCTGGGTTCTTCTGACCAAATTAGAACAGACTAGCTCTCGGGTTCTCAGGTCAGTGAGGGGAATGCAGTTTCCATGTGGGCCATGGAACTGATCAAAAGGGCCTGAAAGTTTGATTCTAGAATTCTTCCTGTGCAGGCCAGCCCTCTGCACAGGCCAGCCCTCTGAGCACAAAGTGGTCATTTGGGAAGTACTCTAGAAGTCCCCTTGCCAGTGGTTTCACATCCCTGTTTTCAGTAACTTGCAATCAGCTGAAGTCTAAATAACACTACATAGAAAATTCCAGAAATTTTAAACTGTTAAGTTTGAAGCAACTTTTATTGCTGAATATTGTTATAATTGTCCCATCTCATTGCTAGTTATTGTTAACTTTTGCTGTACTTAACTTAAAATTTGGACTTTGTCATAGCACTCCATATTAGCCAAGGACTACTTGGGTATCTCCTGGGATCTTGGGAAATATCTGTTGATAAGAGACCATTGTACAAGGACAAGCTGTCTGGTGGACTTTACTTTTTGCTTTTCTGTTTGCTCTCTGGAGGCTGGGAAGGGCTTGGGATGAAAGGTAAGGTTCAGCTTCCACAAAGCAAAGCACTGTACAAACACAAACCCCTGGAGTCAGCAACTCCAGCTAGGAAAACCAATATGGGGTGGGGGGTGGGGAATCAAAGGCACACATCTGGAGGCTCCTTACTGGGGATGTCTGCCTGACCCTTGCTTCCAGGGTAAAGTCCCTACAAAACAGGCTGCTTGGTAGGCAAAGAGATAGAGATCCACTTGTCACAAAGTGGTAGCTGAGAATCCAGAACCCCCAGGTATCCATCTTTTCTGGGCCCAACTATGGATGACTTCCCCAAGCCTGGGGAAATCAAGGATTCCTGACATTGGTGACCATCACCAGTTGTTCAGAGGTTCCCAACCCCAGGCAAAGTGTGGGAGTGCTGGAGGCCTGTACCTGCAGACTGGACCCAGCACTACCAGAAAAAGTCAACTTCTGCTCTTGGCAGCAGAGCTCAGAAGAGTGGAGCTCACACCCTTAAAGAAATGTCTGTAGTCACTTCCAGCAACACTTCCTGTTTTCTAGCCCCAAGGTTTGTCGTGTTGCTGCCTGAAGCAAAGCCAGTGAGGGGAAGCCCCTGCTAAGCTCAGGCCCTGGCTTTGTTGGTCAGTGTGACCTCAACAAAAAAGGCCGGAAGCGGGGGCCGGAAGCAGCAATGTCAGAAAGGCCAGGGAAGAAGTCCTCTGTTCATTCTTTTATTCCTTTATTCAGCCCCTGTCC
The DNA here is from genome assembly GCA_026225945.1 of Cricetomys ansorgei. Lineage (NCBI taxonomy): Eukaryota > Metazoa > Chordata > Mammalia > Rodentia > Nesomyidae > Cricetomys > Cricetomys ansorgei. The sequence goes on from JAMJFZ010000199.1 coordinate 63,682,088, forward strand.
ATGTACATGCTCACACTCAAGCAAATTGTGAACATGTTTGCAAGGTATACGTCCACACACAGTTATGCGTAATATCTATTCTGCAGTAGTAATGGCTTCCCTTTACAGACACGGAAACTGAGGCTCTGAGAGGATAAGACACATGCTCACGGGGAACGTCTCCATCCCACACACAGGAGACACAGAACGGTGACTTTTAGTTCTTTTTTTTTTTTTTTAATCCAATCACGAAAGTTCAGAAAATGACTAGGCTTTGGGGGAGGAAGGGGAAGTGTAAGCCTGTGCAGGGGCCCTGCCCTGGGGCTTTTTTGGTAGCCCTAACAGCTTAGCCTACCCGTTGTTTCCAAAGTAGCCGGCAGGGGGCAGTGCACCTCTCTTTTTCAAACCTGGGGGTGCTCTAGGCCAAGATCCAGGAGAGAAAACCAGGAGACACCGCCTGCAGTTTCCAGAAAGGCACACACTGGTTTAGCGAGGAGGTGGTAGGTGCTCAGCGCACTCCTGAAAGCTGTTGGGTGAAATTAAATTCAGTGGTAGTAACGGTAAGGGACGAGGTGCGTCCCGACTACTACCAGCACCTTCCATCCTAGAAGCCTTTTTAGTGAGCACAGTATTAGCACCTACTACGTGCTAGAAGCAGCGACAGATTGCAGTCTAGTAGTCCCCTGCTCCTAGCAGTTTTTCTGCTGGAGAGAGCCCTTCACCTGTCGCAGAGGAGTGGGCGCTCCATCTCACCATAAACCCAGGAGGCGTGGGGACCCGCGACAGTGTTAAGCTGGAAGAGGAGAGCGTTCCAGTAAACACAGAGAAAGTCAGCCGAGTGCCTGATGTAGAGACCCGGCGAGCTTGTTCCCGCTTTCGGGGTGGGGCTGTCACTGCGGACTCACTGAGCCTCGGAGATGCTGTGGCCAGCCCAGCTCCAACCCACCGGCGCGCTTCTGGGCGCGCACGTGTCCTCTCGCGGAGTGCCACCAGTTCCTGCTGGCGGTAGGAGCCTGCTAGGACCCTTGCAAGAGACAGGAGAAACTCCAGATTCCAGCAGTTCAGGATTGGGGTGGGGGTGGGGGTGTCGTCCTGGCACCTTTCCCAATATCCCAACACCGTGAGGCAAGGCAAAGCGCCCCACGCCTTACCTGTACCACGAGCGGGGCACCGGCAGACTCAATCCCCATCTGGAGTTCTGCCGCGCAGCCTCCCGCAAGGTCACGCTCAAACACTCAAGTGTAGAAAACAAAAAACAACAAAAACCGAGAGCTGAAAGTTGCTTGCGCAGGGTCTGATTCCCAGCTAACAGTACCCCAACCAAGTCGCCTTGCTGGATGTCACTGCTTCCCTCCCTGGTGCACTTATCAAAGGAACGGGCTGTGCCCTGCGCAGGTCACACACTCTAGAGATGCAGACAAGTTGCTAACTTTTGTCACATTATTTCTTGGCTGCTGCGGCGCCTAACGGGGTTGGGGCAGACTCCAAGTTACGAGTTGCCACCGCCGTGCTCCCTTTGCCCACGCTAAACCACTACATTTCCCAATACCCCTCATCCAGTTGTCCTGTCCTAAGCGCCAACTTCTCCCGGAGATCCGGAGCAGCGCGGGATTAGAGGTGTCCGGGAGGCCAACAGCCTCCTCCCGGGTCTGCGCCTGCTCACAGCGAATTGGGAGACTCCATCCGGATACTGTCCCACTACCTCTGGTCTAGATCACCAGCGGCCTCCAAGCGTCCCCACGGTGCCCCAGCCCGAAACCTCGGCTTCCCTAGAGAGTGAGGGCAATCAGTGCCTGATGGGGTCTCCTACCCGGCGCCCCGGGCGGGGATCCACTGCGGTGCCGGGTGCAATGTCACCGCGGCCGCTTCGGGAACCGCTGCCACAATCACCGTAGGCTCCCCCACTAAGCTCCCGCTGGCTCCTTCGGTAAGCGCCAAAGAGCTTGAGCCCCAGAGCTGAAGTCTCCTCCCTGACCCCCTCCTTAAGACCACCTTGGTGGCTGAGGCTGAAACAGGGATCTCCTTGTGTCTCCCTCTTGGCGCCTAGGGTCTTCGGTCCCACTTCCGCTGTCACACCTTCCTAGCCCCTTCCCCACCCTTTCTATTCCCGGGTCGGGACGATCACCTCTGCACTCGGAGAACACATGCGAAATTTCCCGAACCTCAACTCGCGCGGGGGCGCCGTCCCTCGGGTATCCGGACGGCAACCGACTGGGTGCGCACGCACCAACGCCGGGACCACGCTGGAGTTACCCGGCTTGGGGCACTGAGGAGGTTCCGAGGGGTATCTAAGGGGATGTGCCCGGGATACTCACCCGGGCCAGCTCACACCTCCCGGTCCTCCTCTACCTCCTCTTCTGCCTCCTCCTCTCTCCTCCCTCCGGTCTAGGGCTCTTTGTCTTTGCAAAGTGTCGAAAGTGTCTGGCATAGTGGGCTCCGCCGGCGGAGGCTAGCGCCGGGGAAGCGGGAGGCGGGGTGAGGATGGGAGAGGCCTCTGGAACACCTTCCCCCGGGTGTAACGGGAGTGGGAGGCGGGGCGTCCCGGGGAGGGGCCGCCTACGCTCGCTCGCCGGCTGGGACCCAGCCGCGACTCGGGCGCGCCCAGCCCCGTGGCCGCCTCCTCGGAGCGCGGCCCTCCCCTTCCTCCGCCCAGCGCCCGCCCCTCGGAGCCCAGGCGCCCCTCCGCCCCTCCCGCCGGCCTCCGCTCGGCTTTCCCCTGGCTCGGGGCTTCCTGCGAGCCCAATATAGCTCCGCGGAGCCACGTGGACCGTAGCGGGCTGGGTGGAGGCTGGACCGACCTGAGAGACGCCGGAGGAGGCGGCGCGGGGACGGGAACGCCGCCCCGGGAGAGGGGCTCTGCGGGAACAGCTGGCGAGGCTAGGGAAGAACTTCCGAGAGGCCCAAAGCCCGTGGGGGCAGCCCCGGAGACGAGGCCATGGGCGCATACCGAGAGGACGTGGCTAGCGATGCCCAGAAGAGCCCCAGTCGGTTGCGCGGTGGAAAGAAGTGGCGATGTCCCTGAGGGCGATCGGGCAGAGCCACCAGCAACCTCTAAGGGCGTGGGACTCGAGGTGGGATTTAGGGAGGCTGGGGGAGGGGCACGGCGGGGTTAGGAATCCCGGAGACCAGAGCCTTGGTCCGCGCAGCCTAGACTCGGAGCCGCAGAGCCGGGCACCATAGCATCCGCATCCCTGCCCTTCCCGCCCGCTTGCCGCGGGGTTTTCCCCTATGGATGGACAGCAGCTTCAGAGCTGTGCTAAAGCTGATAGTGGGAACAGATTAAGGGCGGTCCCCAAGGCCGCCTGGGGCTGGGAATTTGGTTAGGGGATTAGGTTTGTTTTTTCTCTGCCCCTCCCTTTTTAAATAGGAAAGTGAAGCTAGTGGATCCGGAATTTACGGAGTGCAGGTCGTAGATCCTAAATAGTAGATTTAAAATGCCTTTCTAAAACCTAGGTTGTCAGTGTCCTCTCACTGGGACTATCTCTTCTGCAACTTTTTCGTGGAATGTTAAGAGGAAAGACAGTGCGCTCAGGGGCCTTTCCTTTTTCACCTCTGGCTGCTTCTGGGGATAAGTCTTTGCCTTGGAGGAGGCCAAGAGCTGCCTAGCTGTTCACTCATCAAAAGGAGTCTGTAATGTAAGAGCGAATTTGCGGCGCTACTCCTCGACTGTGTGATCTTGGGCTCATTGGGGATGTCCTCTGTTTCCTAGCTTTGTGCCTTGTAGTCCTCACTTGCAAAAGGGTCCTAGTTATAGCGTCTGTTTACTAGGGTTGTTGTTCTAAGTAGACACAGGCATGCAGAGCTCCTGAAAACGGTCCTTGGGCATTTTCTAAGAGCTCAGTCCAAGCCAGCTGCGGAAGGAAGAAGGGGTGTGTTCTCTGGGCTTGTCCATTGTGTAAGACCCGGGAGGTAGTAGAGAAATTGATTAAAAGGGAGGAGGGAGGACAGACAAAGAGAAAATTAACTACTAGAAAAAGAAGGAAAAGAATACAGACCCACAAGTTCCACTTGTTGGAGGTGCGGAGGTGGAGTGGGAGAGTAATGTTGCAAGGACTCCTTCAGTTAAGCCTCACTGAGGCCCAACCTACCACTTGGCTACCTCTATCCTCCAGGAATTCGAGAGGAGGGGTCTCTAAGGTGTTCTGTGACCTGTGCTGGGTCCTTTTCCCTGCTGTCCCAGGTTGGTTTGGGTTTCTATGCTAGACACGGGGCGAGGTCCTTTTCCCATGTGGAATTATCTCTGTAAGTTTTGTTGTTTCTACGATGCTGGTCAAACTACAGTACCTGACATTCATTTGTGCGTATGGTAGAGGAGGGCAGAGTTCCAATCGTTTCAGCTACTCTCCTCCATAGCACAGCACCTTCCAGCCATATCTAGTGTGGGCCACTTAGATTCTTGGTACCCAGAGATGCAGTTTAGAACAGGCACACACACCAGGGTGACTCTCAATAGAATGCAGTTTAAATGGTCACCTAGCTGGGACTTACTGCCAAGAACAGAATCTGGTGGTTTGCAAGGCTGTATCTGCTGACTGTGTGCCTTTGGATTTGATGAAGCTTACTGTGACTGAAGAGCACTGCATCTTGTGATGCCTGCTGACTGCAGTTCTCTCCCGGTGGTCACAAGGTAGTAAAGAAGTGCTGGATGAATTAATTGTAGGGTTCTTGCAAGGAGCCATGAATGCATAGGGAATCACTTAGGAAAATGGAAAAATACTATATGAATAGAAGACTGCTATTATATTCTAGTAGATTCTATAAGGGAGATTTACATTAGGCTAATAAATAACCCCAGGTCATCTAGCTGTTGCAATTTGCTGCTGAGAGCCCAAACCAGGTCTGTTTCCATTCCAGATTCTTAGTGGGTGTCCTGGATGGCTCCTAAAGTGACTAGTGAATTCCCATGAATGTACATAAACTATCACCTTATCTACATAAAATGCATCTGCTTCTAGTAAGGAAACACAGGTGGGACCTTTTTTTAACCACCTACTCCCTGTCTGCTACAACACATTTCTTTCTAAGTAACAGGGTAGGCCTTTATCTCCTTCCCTCTTCTTCTTCCCCCTCTTCTTTTCTTATTTTTTTGAGTTGTGGCACTCTGTGCAAGAAGTACTTTTGATATCCTGGACTATTTCCAGACACAAGGGTAATAGGCTGCATGCCAAGGGTGGATGTATGCGTTCCTTTTTGTCACCCTGATCATGCCTCCCAACATGCCCTGCTGGGGAACAACTGGAAGTAGTCATTACTGGGAGTGCCTGCCCAGCAGGTCTCCTGAGGAGCCCTGACATAGATTTAGTGCACACTGCCACTTCCCCACGAGTTCAGAGCACAGCAAAGCTATGGTACTGATGGCTGAGGAAATTGATTTTCTCTTTTCCCTTTCTCCTTTGTTGGCACACTAGAGTGGAAAAGTACTAATGGGTTCCAATCTCACTGGGTGATCCTACAGCAAAGAGCATGATGATGGGGCTTTCTGGAGGCTTGCAAAGGAGCCCAGCACGTGCTATTCTGTGTTTCTGGTGGTGTTTTCTGGGGTCACATAGCCTCAGGGCTATGAGAAATTCCTAAAATCTCTTTAAGAAAAATGGTTCATGTAGAAATGTCCAAACTAGTGCTGACTCAGGGAGCTAGAAGGAGAGACTGCTTGTTGCTGGTGGTGTGTGTGTGTGTGGTGCATTAGTTTTCTAGGGAGATGCACAGAAACCTATTCGCACAGGACAGAGAGGTCAGTGACAGCCTGAAGAAATGATTCCATTCAAGTTTAGCTTAGTGAACCAACACAACATATTGACTATGTTACCTGACAGGAGCCTGGGTGTCAGAAAGATAGCCTCACTGGTGTTCCCTATACAACATGCCAACAGTTAGTACAGCAAAGAGTTCTCCCCTGTAATTGCTAACTGCTTATACAATCTCAGGGAGGGGGCCCCACAAGTCCTATGAATTTCTTATGAGTTTCATGAGCTTCCACCTTACCTCTTGAGGGAAAAATTTCAATATGAAGGAAACAGTTACACAGCTGTGACTCTGTGTGTGTGTGTGTGTGTGTGTGTGTGTGTGTGGTGTGTGTGTGTTTTCCTCTGATCTTTCCCTGCCCAAACATTTTCTCTTCTGGAATATCCCTTCATACTTTGGGTGAGATTTTTGCCCCGGCCTCTTGATACCACTGCAACTCTAGAGACTTATTTTAGATCCACCCTTCACTGTTGATCACTCCAATACGTGAGCTTGTTCAGGAGAAGAATCCAATTGACAAGCCCATCCAGGGGTTAATGGGGTCACCAGCCCAGCCTGCATAGGCTGTCAAGCATCTTGTGTCTTTCACTGAGTTGGCCACAGGGAAAAAGAACTCTCTAGATATGGCACTTGAAGGAAACATAGGGAACAAAGCCTGGCAGACAGTCTATCCAGGTATGGCCCCGCGTGCTACTCAGTTGTCTTCTAACTCTCAGATCCTAGGTTAGCAGGTGTGTTGGCTAAATTACCTGTTATGTTCTTGGCAGCAACATAGATTTCCATTTTGCTGGGCTGCTGAACACTTTATTGTCAACCAGCATGCATTCTCCAGCCCCCAAATGTCTGGTGGGGGGGCTTGTGCCATGTCTGGCTTTTTGGTAGGCCTCACTATCTCTGCAGCTTTTCCAAGCAGGATACCCAAGGCATCATGGTTTTGGAACATCCTTATCCTAGTGCCCAGCTTTCCCAGCTGAGGGAGCTTATTTGTGCTGATCTGGATGGCTGAAAAGAGCAGTTTGAGAAGCCCATAGTTTGGTCTAAGGCATAAGCAGAAATCCCTTTTAAAAGCAAATCCCTTTTAGAGGAATTTATAATTTAGAGGAATGAGACAAAAACTATCCTATGCCTCTCTGACTAATGGCCATCCTTGACATTTTCTTGGCTAATTACTTGATCTCTTCTGTGTCTACTTCTAGTGTCCCAAAGGTGTGTATGTGTATTTGTGTTGTGAACCTACCAGTATGAGTTTAGGACCCACCCTAATCCAGTATGACATCATCTTAAACTTAATTAGTTGAATTTGCAAAAATCTATTTTCAAATAAAGTAAGATTCTGAGTTCCAGTAGGTCATGAATTAGGAAGAGACAACTTTCAGTCCACTGTGTCCCGTATACTTGATCTCCCCTGCTCCGCCCTCTCCCCGGAGCTGGTGAAGCAGCTTATGCCAAGCTCGGACATCCCACTTGACCTTCTGAGTCTCAGCAGTGACACCCCCCGCCCCAGTCTTTTCTTTTTCTGTTTTCTTTTGATTCCTTTTGTTACTAAGAACCCAGATCCTCAGCCATTTCCACACGCCTATTAGGCAGAAGTCCTGAAGCCAAGAATATGAAGTGACATCAGGCTTAAGATGTTAATATGTGGGAGATACATTAACATTTAAGCCATTGGAGCAGTCTTCATCCATTTTAGAAAACCTACCACTAAGCTGTGTGTGTGTGTGTGTGTGTGTGTGTGTGTGTGTGTGTGTGTATACCACTGTTGCCCTGGAGGGCTCCCCACCTCTTAAGTCCATCCCATGTGATATACATCTGAAGCAGGGTGGGATGGCTGCCTGTGTGATGCTTTCAGTATAGCTCCTTGTGGACTTTTCCCTTTAATTTCTAAAATCCTACCTCTTTTAGGACTCCTTTATGGTCTCGGACCTTTGTAGCTATTTGCCTCTAAGTTTAATTCTTACTAAGAGGATAGACCTGTAGAAGTACAGTACTTCATTCAATAACAACAACAAAGAATGTAGTAAAGATGTACTATGTACCATATGCCGCCCTGAGTGCTGGGGATGTGAAAGTGGACAGCCATTAAACCAGCAATTCTCAACCTGTGGGTCGTGATCCCTTTGGTCGTTGGACAGCCTTCTCACAGGGGTCACCTAAGACCATCTGCATATCAGCTATTTACATTATGATTCATAAAGTAGCAAGATAACAGTTCTGAAGTAGCAATAAAAATAATTTTATGGTTGGGAGTCACCACAACATGCGTTACTGTATTAAAGGGTTATACCGTAAGGAAGGTCGAGAACCACTTCTTTAGACAATTCACCATTGATAGAGAATTGGCCATTTCACCACCCTGGGAAAGGCTATGATATGGTATTGAGAGTAAAATGAGTTCACCTGAGGGTCCAGTAAGAGGTAGCTAAGCAAAGGAAGTAATGAAGGAGCTGAGAAGGTTCATCTTCATTGTCCACTTGCTGTGATTTGGAATCACCTAAGAAACTCACCTCTGGGTGTGAATGAGGGTGTTTCCATAGAGGTGTAGCTAAGGAGGAAAGACTCATCCCGAATGTGGGTTGCACCACCCCAAAGCCCGGGGTTCTGATACAGGCATGAAATGACCAGTTGTCTCAAAAACCTTTCACCACAGTGGAGAGTCTCACTCACCACCATGGTTTCCTGGCCTCAATGAATTGTGCTCCCAAACTGAACCAAAGTGAACCCTTTCTTGGGTTGCTTCTTGTCATGTATTTATTTGATCATAGCAATGAAATGGCCATGACCACAACATCCCTGTCTGGAAGGGGCAAAGAGGAGGAGGGGAGAGCTAATCTTTGTTACACCACCGAGCAGAAAGGCATTACTGGTCACATTACCTTCAGCTTACATCTCTTACTTCTATCTCGAGCTGTTACAGTTTGGTTTTATTTGTTTGTTTATTTGCTTGTTTGTTTTGTTTTAAACATGTATACCATCTGGAATGGCCACAACCATCTTTGTAGGAAGCTCAGAAAGACAGAGATCAAAGCTAGACAGACCTTAACCATCACTGAATGTCAAGACCTTGACTCCGAGGGCATCATTGAGTGCCCACTTCCACGCCAGCAGCTTACCTCAGAATTTCTTTCTCTGTTAAGGAAAATACACCAGCTTGACATTTTCTGTTGCTATATCACAATTGCAACTGACACTGGGAGAATGGAGGTGGCAGGGCAATCTCCAAAGTATGTCAACCTTAGGAAAGAGGAGCTTCAATGGGGATCGTTCTTATAACCAAATGCTAATTTGTGTGTGTGTGTGTGTGTGTGTGTGTGTATGAGAGAGAGACACACATAACTACCAGTGTCATATAACAAAACTTCTCTGAGCATCGAGGCAGAAGACAAAAGCTCATGACCCTAAGCCCTGTGGTTTTGGATCAGGACAGTCCAACAGGGGTCTTGTCTGCTCATCATGTCTGAGAGAACTAGAAGCTAAGAGACAGTCAGGTGACCAAGGGTCCGACATCAATCTAGCCATGGTCATGGATGACTCAAAGCCTGGGCTCAGCAGGTGCCGCCTACCTCCAGTGTCTGCAGTAGCTTCCCCACACGTCTGGGCTTCCTGCAACACAGAGCCTGAATTCTAAGAAGCATAATCACACAGAGCCAGGAAGAAGCTATGGCTTTTATGGCCCACCTTTAATGACACAATATCATGCTATTGTATACTTGTCCTCAACATGTACAAGGATTGAGCCCAGGAAACCATCTTGAAATTCAAGCGCTGAGGCTAGAGCCCCTTCTATTAAATGGGGTAATAGTTGCACATAATCTTTGTATTTTTTTCTTAAAATGAATCATTTGTAGATGTTACATATCACTATACTGTACTGTTTAGGGGTCTGATAGAAAATGGCCTATATGGCTTTAGTACTAATACTTTAAAAATATTTCCAAATGCAGCTTTTGGATTTGCTCTCTGTCCCTCGGACAGGAGAAGTGACAAAGAGTTTGTGGACATGATTTATAAAGCTACAGGCGGTTGCATACTCATGACGTGGATGTCAGAATGGTCCAGCTGGAGAGGGATAGAGAAAGCCAGGTGAGGATGAGATGGGGTGTGAGTGGGAAATGAGCAGGGCCCAAGGTGGCACCTTGGGACATGGCTGTATACAATACAGGCTATCCACTGGACTATGGGAGTACTGGAATCCCCCAAGACAGTGTTCTGGTTATCTAACCGAGTCAGGATAGGACTCAACTGATGAAGACTCTGGCTCTCTCCTGGGGTCAGACTCTGACTGTCTGAGTTCTGCTCATCCATGGCATATTTAAAGCTATGTCAAACAGCTCTAATGTGGCTGTGGGGGCTGGGATAACTGAACAGGAGACTTTAAATTATTGCTTAGGCTGTGAGGAGGTTAATGATGGCAAGAATTCCAAACCATGTTCCAAGAAACCAAGGGGTCCTATGCAGGGCACTGTTTGGTGTCAGTCTATGATAGCACACAGCCACGAAAGTTTGCATGCAGCCACAGAGCTTAGGCTGCAAGAGAGAAGCATAGATTAGACACTGTGTCTGCCCTCAGAGTCAGATGCTGCAGGGCAGTTTGAGCCCAAGAGCAGCAAACATTGTAAATGGCACAAACGCATGAGAAGGGTTGAGACAAAGAGGACGATAGCGGTGTGACACGTGTCAGGGTGCATGTGTGCACGTCTACACGTGCTACCACTTGGATAAACTGTTCTCAGGGTTGAAACACTGGCTCTAGCAAGTTCTAACAGTCCTTGCAATAGAACCCTTTTGTTCTGTTGCAATTTCCATGAATGAAATCAAAGCAGGCAAGATGCAATGACTGAATTTGAAATCTGCCCTACACCTCAAGGTTTATGCCCTTCATTCTTGAAAAGCAATGGTGCAACTCCTCAAGGACGGAGAATGTTCTGTGTCAAGGGTCTGATAACAGCTACAGTCGGCACCTGGGAAAATGGGTCTGAGGCGTGAACTCATCCCTGCTGTTAGGAGTGTGTATAAACAGAAGCCTGAAGGCAAGCATCTACGCAGTTCCTTACACTGGAGTCTTTGGGTTCCATCCTCAAAACAGGCATCTCAGCTGTTTTGAGGAGAAAGATGACATGGCGGAATTGACTAGCTCAGTGCCACATACTCAGAGAGCCTCCTATAATTGATGGCCATTACTAATTTAAGTATCTTTCTGATGTGTGTTATGCTTGTCAACATTTCTGCAAATGTTTTATGGATGAGAATGGAAAAGTACACAGTTTGCGGGTTGCCAAGGCACTCCAAGTCTCTGCCAGGCTGGCTGCATCTCTTTGGGGAAGAGAATTTTCCAATTTTTTTTTTTTTTCCCACAGCATCTGTCTATGGCAGTGGCCTCAACACTGCTATTTTGTTGTGTGTTTTTTATTTGTTTGTTTTGTGCCAACAAGAAAAGTAGCATTTTTCTTCAGCCCAAGCCAAGTGTAAGTAATCTGTAATAAAAAATTCCCATGCTTGAAAGGGATGTAGATGGTATCCATATCTTTTCCTGAAAAAAATAAATAAGAAGGCCTGAAGCAATTTCTCTGGTGTTTTGTTTTGTTTTGTGCACCTTAATAAACTAGGTTGACTATCCCTGAGACAAGTCCACCAAGCTTTGCCTTTCCCTTTAGTAGTTGAAACAGTCCCCAGAAGGCACCAGTGGGAACATCTCTGTGACTTTGGGCCCTGTCAAATAAAACTTTTATAAATGGATGTGATGTCCAGATTCAGCTTACTGACATCTAATGCAATGATGGGGTTAACCTAGGATTGCCAGGAAGTTTCAATATCGTGACACATTAAATGAGTGTCTTAGTTTTTCTCACTATTGGCACCACATACCTGGTAAGACTTAAGGGAGGAAAGGCTTCTTTTGGCTCATAGTTCTGAAGGACACGATCCATCAGACAGAGTAAAGAATGGCAGCAGGGCTGTGGCTACAGAACTCCGAGGCTGCCTGCTCACATCCTAGTGGCCAAGGAAGCAGAGAGATTGGGCCTGAAAGCAGGACTGGTCTATAAAACACAAGGACTGCTAGTAGTAACCCAGTTCCATCAGCAAGACTCTCACCTTCTATCACTTACACAACCTACAACAGCAGCACCAGCTGGGGACCAAGTATTCAAGCACATGAGTCTATGGGAGACATTCTATATCCAAAGCATATCTTTCATGTAGAAGTGAAGGTGCCTGTTTGTCAATTCTGAGAGAGATGTTGGTATGGCATTTTACAGTTGATGGGGCCCAGGTTTCATCTACTTTGATCCACTATAGTAAATAAAATGCTGGACATCACCACGTTTATCTCATAGTACAAATTGTTCTAGTTTTAGCCATCAAAGAGGGAAGAGCACCTTTAAAGAGGCTCTCCCAAACACTCCCATTAACAGCTTCCTGGGCTAGTCTCAATTCTGTAGCTTTAAGGGGTGCTGAATAAATATTTTTATCACAAATATCCAGGTGCGGAAGGCAGTGGGCATCTGGGGGCCATGAACAGGCTGTGTTGCAAGGTACAACAGGCTGAATCACTGAACTTAGATCAAGGCCAAGTATGTGAAAACCAAACCCATCTATAAAATGTGGCCTTGTACTTTCTTGTTGCTGTAGTAACTAGAAAAGAGTCTGAATCCAACTGTGAAGAAGAAGGAAACTGCCCTTGCACTCTAGCCAGAACCCTCTGGCTCCTAAGTCCTAAGTTCACGATGGAACTTGCCTGCGATATTAAATTCAACTTGTTTGTTCTAGGTCCAGCCGCTGTCCACACTGGAAAAGTTCAGAATTATACAAAGATTTGGAAATGACTGGTGTGGGGCTGTGTGTGAGAATCAGCCCCTTTCGGGCAATGGAGGTGTACTTAAAGACTTTTCAGTGGGTTCAAGGCAGACTAGTCTTTTGCTGACTGTTTCAAATGTGACTGAGTTGTCCCTTAATTTGGACCTAGCATTTCACCTAGGGAATTTAAATAAGATAATACCAACCTTGGCACATTTCACTAATTCAAAGAAACTAGTAGCCTTTCCATTTTTATGTTTCCATATTTTCTTGCTTAAGGCTTTTAATCGGTTGGCTTGGCCTGTCAGTTTACACACTAGGGGGACATTTAATGAATTTGTTATCTGAACTCTGCTAAAAGTGAACATTTAACTGGAGACATTTTAAGGGGAATAGTTAAGATTTCATCTATTTTGACATGGATTTGTGAGTTGAATTCAAACACCAAAAGAAAACTGGATTTGGAAATTTTAGGGACTGGAAAGATGGGTGACTTGGGAGTTAGGAGCACCTGCTGCTTTTTCAGAGGACTAGATAGGGTTCAGCTCATAACATACACACACACACACACACACACACACACACACACACACACACACACACATACACAGTAGCTCCCAACCATTTCTAAACCAGGCCTCTATGTGCATAGCATGAACATGGTATACTTGCACAAATGCAAGCAAAAATCTCATAAAATAAGCACAAATAGTCACATTAATACATCTATAGCAATCAAATTAAATATTTTATATATACAGATACCACATAGATAATATATATATGTGTGTGTGTGTATACATTGTGTGTGTGTGTGTGTGTGTATGTGTGTGTGTGTGTGTGTGTGTGTGTGTGTGTGTGTGCTTGAGTGTGCATGTGGAGCTCAGAGGTTAGAAGTCACCACTGGGTATTGTTCCTCTGACATGACACTTTTTAATTTTTTGCGACAGGGTCTCTCACTGGCTTGAAGCTCCCCATGTAGGTAAGACTGGCTGACCAGCAACAGTCCCATCTGCTCTCTAATACTGGAATTGCACATGCGAACCATCACACTTGACTTTTTATGTGAGTTCTGGGAATCAAGCTCAGGTCTGCATGCTTACAACCACATTATCAACTGAGCCATCTCCCCAGCTAAAAGTGTATGTTTTCAATGCATACTGACATAAGTGCCTTTACCTTTGTTTATTCATGTACAAAATAAGAAGGCTCTGGGGTCTTTCTTTCATAAATAGAGCTGTTGTTTTGTTTTCATTTTGTTGTTGTTGTTGTTTGATGTTGAGTTTTATGTGAAGTGCTGTATTGAGTTTGTATTGGGAAATGACAGTCCCTGTTGCAAGTTGTCTGGGGAGCTTGTAGTTAGAACTCCTCTTCCTTTTTGTAGTGGTCTTAGTGAGGCCCATCATACCTGGTATTCACTGGAATCAACCACATTTCCACCTTTCCTCTAGATCCCAGGCCTTCCTACAGCTTGTCTTCAGCATAGTAGTCTAAATCCTCTACCCTGAAGCCAAACTTTGTGTGTTTAGATCGAGCACTCATGCCTCTTAGCTGTGTGACCTTGAGTTTGTTACTAGTCTGTTTTCTTAACGGTGAAATCAGGAAAATGACTGCACCCTTCTACAGTGATTGTAAGAAGTCAGCAAGTGACTACACGGGATGCTCTTAGGACAATGACTGGCACAGACAAGCCTGCTCTCTATAAGTGAATTACCAGAATTTATTCTCCAACATCACTCTTCTCCATAAATGAAGGTCTGGTTGCTGAGTTTTTATCTTCATTGATCCCCCTCCCCATCTTCTTTGGAACCTGTTCCCAGCAAACAGAGTGCTCTGAAGATTCAGGCTGTGTACAAGTTGGTATCTGCATCAGGCCGGATCTTTAGATTCCCTCTGCCTGTGCAGCAGCTGAAGATCCCTTCACTCTCATAAGCAGAGATCAGAATCTGCTGGGCATCCACTGGGATTTCAGGTGCCATGAATCTAGGAACAATAGACAGGAATGTATGGATGGTGGTAGAAACAGAAACAACTTATTAAGAAACAGAGAACTCCTGTGATCCAGGGAGATTGGTCAGATGGTAAAATGCTTGTCTTGTAGGTGCAAACATCTGAGCTTGATGCCTAGAAGCCATGTAAAAATGTTAAAATCCATTAAACAAAACAAACAAACAACAACAAACTGGTGAGACCGTATGGGTGTAGCTTCTGATATTACTAGAAGACATAGTCTCACAGCAAACTCCCTGATCTTAAAATCTTTCTGCCTCCTCTTCAGCAGTGTTCCCTGAGCCTGAGAGGTGGGAGTTATTTTGTAGATTTGTATCAATTTTGTATCCATTGGGACTGGGCTTCATGAAGATGCCTTTTGATTGTCTTTTCTGTACTTGTCTCCATCTGTTGCAAAGAGAAGTTTCCTTGATGAGAGCTGAGTACTATACTTATTTGTGAGCATAAGGACAAATACTTGGAGTGTATTTAGGGGCTATGCTGGTTTAGTAAAATGGTGGTTGTACAGTCTCCAAGATTCATGACTTCACCAGCCTTGGGTGACTACCTAGACGTGAGCTGAACAGGGACAGCAATGATAGACATGCCAAAGTGGACAGTCATGAGACCTCAGCTCTACACAAAGAACTACAGGCAACTAAGGAATGCTGAGGGTGGGAGGAATAGTCTTCCTAAGGGAAGAGCACACCAATCAGTTATCCAATATCAAATGCCTAGCCCTGAAAACATATGCATACAAATAACATACAGACTCAGTGGGTATATTTAGAAATATATATGTATCTACATGTATACATATGACAAAATTAATGAAAAAGGCCATGAATTTGAAAGAGAGCTATTTGAAAAAGAGGAATATATAGGAGGGCATAGAGAAAGGAAAATGGAGGAAATGATGCAATTATATTATTATGTAAAAAGGAAAAGAAAATTTCTGGAAATGGTGGCCAGATGTTTACTTGTAATCCCAGCACCAGGGAGACTGAAACAGGAGGATTCCCTAGGAGTCACTGGCTCCCTAGGATAGCCTCATCAGCAAGCATTAGATCCTATCCTAAGATTGACTTCTGGCCTCCATACAAGGAGAAACAGAGATAAAGGGGGAGGGGGAATCATTTCCCCAGAAGGAAGTGTGCCAGAGTTGGGGGAAAATGTCAGCCGTTCAAAGGCAATGACTGTACAAAGGACTGGGACTTCAACATTCCAGTACTAAGGGCACTGGGATCATTTACATAACCCACACTTGAGTGTGCTCAACTGTAACACAGGTCAGCCTAGATGAGAAGCATTTCCAGTCTTCCTCTCTGTCTTTGGCTTTTTCTCAAATGCTTATTTGAGAATGCTTATTCTTACCTCACTCTCTGCCTTATTGCCCTATTCTTTGTCAGGACAACGTTCAGGGACCTCCAGGCAACACACTCAAACTACTGGCTAAGATGACATTAGAGACTCTGCTTAATGCACTCATGGTTCAGATTGCTTTGCCCAAGAATATCTGTTTTTCTGGGCCACAGGAACATGTGAGCAATAGGGACTTACTGGGAGCATAAGAGGTGGCATGCATAAGACTCTTAAGACAGGAAATAAAATCTTGAATTTAAAGGATGGATAGCAAGTCTCAATAAAAGGAAAAAGTAGAGGATAAAGAAGAAGATTGGGGAAGGGAGAGGAGAGAAGAGGGAAGAAAAGGAGAAAGGAGGGGGAAGAGGAGGAGGAGGAAGAACAAAAGCACTCATGTCCCTGGAACCATTCATGGAACCATCTACTGTGACGCTATTCCTCTCTCATTTGTGGAGTATAGGGAACTACCCCTCAGCAGGATGTCTGCAGACTCTTGTGCTCTGCATTTGTCCATGCCCCCAAACATCCACTCATCTTTCTTCCTTGAGGTGGTTCGAATGAGAAGTGTCACCCATAATCTCGGGAAGTTGAACACCTGGCCCCCACTTGGTGGGGTTTTAGGTGGTGCTTGCCTTTCTGGAGGCAGGCTTTGAGATCAAAAAGCCCCACCTACTTCTAGTCTACTCTCTCAGCTTTGTGCTTCTGTTTGAAGATGTGAGCCCTCAGCTTCCTGCTTCTGCTAACGTGCTTGCTGCTTGCTGCCATGACTCTTCTTTACCACTAAGGACTCTTATTCTCCTGGAATCATTAAGCCAAAATAAATTCTTCCTTAAGTTGCCTTTAGTCATGATGTTTTATCACAGCAACAGAAAAATAGCTAATATACTCCATCTCACCCTGTGTCCAGCAGATCCAGCCTCAGTGCATGCTACTGCTTCATTCTCCATATACTGCTAAACCTTTGTACACTGTCTTCCTTCTCCATTCCATTCCTATGTCCAACTTGAACAGTCTCAGCTCCATTGCATTCTTCTCTGGAGAAAGCTCTTGATTTCCCGGCACATTATCAAATCACATTGTTGGGTTTCAGATGGACCCCAGTTTCCTCTTTGATCACAGGGATCATTCCTTTGTATCATTTTGAGTTCATTGACAGTCTGGTCTCTGACAAATACTTCTCTAGTGATGGGTTCCCAGTGCCAACATAAGTGAATTAAGAGGACTCTGAATTAAACGCAATTTAGTTTCAACAACAATTTTTGCATATGTGCAGCTACAGATCCCTGAGTACAATCTGGCTGAGGTATTAAGTGCAAGGTGATTGATTCCAAGTAGTCAGCTAGACTGATACACCTGTCTTTCATGACTGTAAGGGGCTGCCTGTGCCGCCCAGCTGAAGAAGCATGGTGCTTGGAGTGTGTAGATACCAGCACTCAGGGTCAAGATAAAATGATATGGGGTAAGTACCAACCATCAGTGTCTAGTCCTATAAGAGATGAGTGAGGTAACATCAGCACCACTCAGTGTCAAAACGATGCATAGAAAATTTCATTAGCTTGGATAAGGAAAATGCTAGGACATTAGCAGAAGCATGATTTGAGGCAGGAAGAGAATGTGACAGGTGCCAGGCTTATCAACTTCTGTTACCCACGACCTCTTGTCCTCTTCCTCTCCTACAAAGGAGTGTACAGGCACCCATGTTCTCCATTGCTGCGCTTCTGTGAAAGTAACAAAAAGAAAACAAAAACAAATGTTATTTAATCTTGTGTGCTCATCTCTTTAATAAAATATGAGATGTTCCACAGTCACAAAACGACAGTCTCGTGCAAAAGAACAAAAGCCTTAACAAACACTCATTCATACAGAATCACTGGGAAAGCTGCAGTGGCCATATGTGCTGGACACCTGGACCTCTCTGTGGCAAGGAGAGAAACAGGTACCACAGTGACCTTCACCCCTATGGGAGTTCCCTACAGAGTCTTGGTTGAGCTCTCACTCCTACTCTGTCTTGAAGCACATGCTCCTCCCTCCTGCCTCACACATCTGCCCCATACCCTTCGACAACTGTTACCTTTTTCTTAGGAGCCATCAAGTATTCCTTTGACTACTCAAAACTTGAAAAAGGACAATCAACCTGTATAGTGATTTGATGAGTATGGCCTCCATAAGCTCATATGTTTGACTGTTTCATCCCCAGTTGGTGGAGCTGTTTGGGAAGGATACTTCCTAGTATGGCCTTGGAGGGGGTGGACTCTGTGGTTTTAAAAGACTAGAGGAATTGCCAGTCTCTCTCTTTCTCTATCTCTATCTCTGTTTCTATCTCTCCTCTCCCTAGTGGTTATGTCTCAAGATACAAGCTCTCAGAAACTATACTATGCCTGCCTTCCTGCTGTCATGCCCCTAGTCATGATGGTCATAGGGTTCTAACCCTATGAAACTGTAAGCCCCAAATAAACCCTTTCTTCTATAAGCTGTCTTGGTCATGGTATTTTATCACAGCAATAGAAAAGTAACTAAGACAGCCTGCTAGGCACATCTTCAGCACCAAAACTGGGCTCTGTGTTGATTTACCTTACCTGGGCACTAGAATCAGGCAGGTCCAGCCATGCATTCATCCTATAGTTCACTCTGTGACCGCAGAAAGGTGATCATCTGACTTTTCCATTCCTTCTTTTCATCATCAGTACCATACATGAGATGCTTCTCAGCCTTATAGATACCTTGCATGGTGTCTCTCTAGCATAGTCTGTGTAACTCTCTATATACCTTGAGCCACATTTTGGTTTTGTGTCAGTACCTGTTTTTTTTTAGATGCTTCCATGTTTAACTTGTGGTCCATGGTTGCATGGGGCCAGAGACAGCTAGAGATGTGGCTTAACACAAAATCATAAATGTACTTAAAACATGAAACATTTTTCCAATTTGTTCTGTAACTTGATTGTGCAGTTCTAGAGTGTGAACTTTGTAAATGACAATGTCATGTCACAAAAAAGGACCAGGGACAGCTACAGATGTGGCCCAATACACAATGTCATGTCATGAAAAAGGTTCAGGGACAGCTACAGATGTGGCCCAACACAAAATCATAAATGTACTCAAAGCATAAAACATTTTTTCCATTTGTTCTGTAACTTGATTGTGTAGTTCTAGAGTGTGAACTTTGTAAATGATAGTGTCACATCGAAATATCAAACAGCTGACATTGGCCCTATGGCACCAGGAGTCAGGCATCTCACTCAAACCTTTCATTTCTTTGCAGAAGAGACCAAGCCCCAGGAAAATTCCTTACCTTTTAGAGTCCTGAGTGGAAATTCATTCATATGGAGTCCTATGTTGATTTATTTGCTTAATAAACACTTAGATAATGCTTATTAGTAATGTTCTAGGTTATTTACAAATATTAATACTTTTTCTTGTGTATGTTACAGGAAATTGTACCTAAGGCTTTCAGACATTCTAGGCAAGGACTCTCCCACTGAACTATCCTCCTGCCCTTACCCCCTTTGTATTTTACTTTGAATTAGAGTCTCACTAAGATGCTCAGACTGGCTGTGAGCTCACTCTTGTGACCCTCCAGTCTCAGCTGCCTCAGTAGTTTGGAAGCAATCCTTTGTCACATGATCAGCAATATTATCGTATGCACAAACTCTGGGATATTAATCTATCCCTAGCAGCACTTTATAGAAGAGGGGCAGAAAGTTAACTCACCTGCACAATTCTAACTGTATAGGCGTAGGAGGAGTAAGGCAGACTTGACCAACTGATTTAGACTCTGCCTAGAGCCACCACCCTAGTCTCTGTTCTGTGACACTTCTCACTTTCCCTTGAAAGCAACCTGAAGTCCTGTGCCCACCCTCTCTGTTTCTCTTTTCCTCCGTCCCTTCTTCACTCTCTTCTTCCTTTCTCCTCTCCCCTTGAGCTGTCACAATGAAAAAGGAACAGGATGAGTTTTCCATGCGGATCTGCTGTATCTTTCCAAGTTTCCTTTACAAATGTAGACGTGTAGAAGTTTACTTCTCCATGGAGGATGAAAATGGAGGACTTGCTTGGTGGGTGGGTGGGGCAGGAGAGGAGGAGTGAGAACAAGTTGGAGCTCATGTCCCTTTGCTGACTGCTGGTCATTCCATCTCTTGATACTCTTTCCCAGAACTCTTCAGGGTGGTGGTGGCAGGAAGCTCCTTCTGGGACTAGATCCCCACAAACTTAAAGTTGCCCTTGGGACATCAGTACAGGCCATTCTATCTGGCCACAGACAGGCTTCCAGTGTCTCTCACTAAGACAAGTTTTTGAGGATGTCATGATGGAAGGGAGCAAGCTATAGGGATCTGGGTGAGAAAGAGGCCAAGGTGTAGAGACCAGTGGGATGTGAAGAACCAAGAGTTCCAGGGAAGCAGGTACCTCATACACCCGCTCCTTGGGGATTTAGGGACTTCTCAACACCCAGGTCTGAGCAGGAGTTCCCAGGGTTCAGGATTTCTTTTGCCTGCCACTTGGGGGGTCTCTCTCCCATTTATTAAATAAGAGCAAACAAAGTACAGGAAAAGAGCCTTCCAAAGTGATACGGTGAGGTGGTGGTGAACTAAAGATAAGTCTAGCTTTTCTAGGGGCACTTGGACACTGTTCAAACAGCACTGTGGAGGAAGAGAGTTCAGAGTTTCTCCCAGCCAGGCACAGGAAGCAAGACCAACTCATGAGCCTGGTGCTTCAACCCTTCCTACCTCTGCTGCACATCTGGAAGCACAGCCACTGGTAGCAAAGGCTCCGGGTCCTGAGGGGTGAGACATCAGAAAAGACCAGTGGTTCTCAATCAGTAGTCATAACTGCTTTAGGGGTTGAACAGCCCTTTCGCAGGGTCGCCTAACACCATCTGTACATCAGATATTTACATTATGATATACAGTTACAAAATTAGTTATGAAGTAGCAACGAAAATAATTTTATGGCTGGGGGTCCCAACAACATGAGGAACTGTATTAAAGGGTCACAGTATTAGGAAAGTTGAGAACCACTTAGTTGATAATTTATCAGTGGATATCCCCTTCTTCAAAATGGCACATTAAATGACAGTGATGTCCCTTCTTTGCCTTGTTGTAAAATAGGTTAACCGAATACTCAAGACATTTGAAAATGATTGGTAAAATGTGCAATTCTGAGAGTGATAATGTTCATGAGCTTCAAGGCCAGTGGAGGTTGTTGGAGGTACAGAATGTCTGTCATAACCTTATGCACTTCTTAGGTTCCAGGCACAGGACAATGTGGAGCAACAGACATGATGCACTGAATCTTCCCTGCAAACCTGGAACAGAGGGATTCTCATTAACATCTCTATTTGTAGGCAAAGAAAATGAGGCTCAGAAAGGCTTGAGGTCTTTGTCTGTCCTTGTGTCTCACAGATGACATGCAGTGGAATAGTGACTACAAACCCGACTCCTGATAGTGGGAGTCATGCTTTAGACTCTTCTTTGCCCTTTTAAGAAGTGCCCTGACCCATGTGAGCTGCCAGTGTGTAATTTAGCTGGAGAGATAAAGTGCAGGAGACTTCTGGGCCAGGCTCTGCACCATCTATTACCCCATGACTCTGCCTGTGCGGGGGACTTCACACTTAAAACTGGGCTCAGCTACATTCTGAATCACTGACCTTGAGCCAGTCACTCCCGAGGGTTTTCATCATGAGCCTCTGTGTTTTATCAGCAAAAGGAGGAAAGTCTTCCCGTACAAGGTCAGGAGGGCAGCTGTGTAGTTTGGAGGTGACCCCTGACTCAAAGCCAGGAACCCTAGGAACTCAGCCAATGTCTGCATCCTCCCCTTCCCCAGCTGAACTGAACCTCTCCTGAGATTACCCTGCAACTGCTTTGCCCCCTTCCAGATGTCTCAGCTCTGAGCCTTTCCTGCACCCTGCGCATTCCATGGCAGTGGTGAGCTTTGCATTTTCTTTATTAACTTGTGTCTTCTGGGTAGCTGGGCTATGAATTTACCTCTTAGGACCATCCCAGAGCACAGCCTACCTCCTGACATGTGCTTATCTCATGGATAAATGGCAGCAGGATGAAGATAAGAACACCTCCATGCAGACATTTGATAATTACTCAGGATTTGGATTTGACTTGGGAAGCCCAGTGTGTGCCTGGACTGCTCTCCCTGAGGACAAGGGGTAGAGGGCTGGGTTTTGTCAGTTTAACAAGAATTTCATTAGCCTCTGTGTAGAGTCTGAAGTGGGTTAGGGCAGGGGCTGATTTGATGAATAGAGCACGCCCTGCCCTGATTTCTAGCCTTATCATAACAGGTCTTACAAAATCATAAGCAAACAAAATAGCCACTTGAGGAACATTTTTAATGAATACATCCTTGTCCTTATCTTTTCTCAGGCTGGCAGCTCAGCAGACAGGCAAGTAGGCAGGCTCCAATACAAAAGCGATATGCGGTGTTGGTCTTCTCTATCCCCCACCTTACACATACATGCATACACACACACACACACCACATGGAGAAGGGTGTTCACACCCTCTGAATAGAGTCCATCTCCTACTGTAATAGCATGCCTATGGGCATGGGCACAGGAGTGTCTACTCTGATGGCACTCAGAGAGATGGGCAGATGCACTAGGGAGAGGAGGAAAACAACAGAGGCTGATGTGCCTTCAACTCCATAGGAGCAAAGGCTAATGGACAGTCTGTGTGTGACCTTCAGTTAAACAGGTTTCTGGTTGGCTGGTAGAACTTGCACAGACAGGCACATGGCAAGGCTATGCTCTATTGGCAGTAAATCAGTGGATCATTTTACCAAGGAGCGCCATGAAAGCAAGTCCAACAAGACCTGATGGAATCAGATGGTGCTTAAAAAGGGTCTGAAGTAGGTAGACACCTGGGGCGAGACACCCTTGTTTTGATGTACCATGTGTTATGGTATTCATTGTGTGTTCAGGGAAATACATCTTACTTGAGCTTGCATTTATGTGCAAACACCACCTGGACCTCACTAGACACAGCCCCAATACTCAGTCTTGTCCATTTTGGACATCGTTTATTTATTTATTTATTTTTACAAAAAATTCTTTTTTCATATTTATTTATTTATAAAATGGGGAGTTTACAGGCCATGGGCACATGTGTGGAAGTCTGTTCTTTCCTTTTCACCAGGTGGCTTCCAAAGATTGAACTCAGGTCATCAGGTTTGGCAGCAAGCACCCCACTCTCTGAGGGTTTCATCAGTCCCCATTATGAGAATTCTTTTTTTTTTTTTCTTTTTAAGCAATATTTGCTTTTATGTGTGTTCAGTGCCCATGGAGAACAGAAAAGGTATCACATTCCTTGGAACTGGAATTACAGATTGTTAGCTGCCGTGTGGGTGTTAGAAAGCAAACCCGTGTCCTTTGAAAGAGAAACCAGTGCTCGTAACCACTGAACCATCTTCTCCTGTATCCACTCTAAGAATTATTTTTTTTCCCCACTGTTTTAACTCCAGCTGTCCTGGAACTCACTCTGTAGACCAGGCTGGCCTTGAACTCACAGAGATCTGCCTGCCTCTGCCTCCCAAGTGCTGGGATTAAAGGTGTGCACCACCATCACCTGGCAAGAATTCTTAAGGTACCATCTCTTCCTTTCCCCTCTTATCCCAATAGACAAACACCTTCCCTTCCAGTCTCTCTTCCTTCAGCTTCATC
Source organism: Cricetomys ansorgei (assembly GCA_026225945.1). Classification (NCBI taxonomy): domain Eukaryota; kingdom Metazoa; phylum Chordata; class Mammalia; order Rodentia; family Nesomyidae; genus Cricetomys; species Cricetomys ansorgei. The sequence goes on from JAMJFZ010000199.1 coordinate 63,705,612, forward strand.
TTCCTGGGGTGTGTGGGTGTAAAATACATTGACACAAGCACCACTCTGTGGCAGAGAGGGAAATAGAAACCTACCTCAGTTCATTGCTAGGCAAGAATTAGAAGACATCCATTGCAGTCACACCATCCTTTGGATGGAGAAATGAGACCTGGGGAAGAATGTTCCAGAACATTGTTATATGCAGGGTAAGAATCTGAGTCTTAGGATACTTTGCATTGACTTAGGGATGAGAGTTGTTCTGCTTGGTCCAGGTCCTATCCTACTTCATCTTGGCTTTGTGACCTAAGGGAAGTTACTGAACATCTGTGAGCCTTGGCTTTTCTTTTCAAGGAATGAATGAGAACACTGACAAATTAATGTGTAGGGCACATCCAAGGCTGACAATCCCATATTACACATGACACATTACAGGTAAACAGGTAAGTAGAGCATGCATCTACCATCCTGAGCATATCAGACTGGCATCAACCTCACACCCTAATTACATCTTTTTAACAACGATGTGGCTGCAGCAATTTCCGTAGTCACTCTGACCCTGGTGCTGTGTCATCTTGGAGAAGAGCCTCCTGGTCTGTGACCTGCTGTCTGCCCACAAGGCTGAGCAGTATAGAGATGCAGCCTTCCCAGTAAGCCTGAGACTGGAAAGCTGGTGGGACCTATTGCATTGGACAGCAGATACTGCAGCGATAGAGCTCAGCACAGGAATCTGCTGGCTATTTGGGCACTTTTTTAGGGATACATATGATTCTCACATATGTGTGAGGGAAGAGTAGCATCTCTGTGACCCAACATTTTTACAACATGGAAGATAAAATCCACTGCCTCACTTAGGCCACATAAACATTCTACTACCCCCCATCCCTACAAGCGCTGTTCTCATGGGCTTGGCATCTACCCTTTGTATTTTGTGTCCATGCGTAGTTTACATTCCACAGAGTGCTCTAATAACCACCTTCTGCAGCCAGCATTCACTTCTATCTGCCCTTGCCTCTAAGCTTTCATTCAGACATTCCCATGTGTCTTTCTAGGTTTCTTTCCCTATTGTTTAAAGAACACTGTTTCGTGTTTCTGCTCTGATTGTCCTGAAATCAAAATTTGCCCTGTTCTTTTTTGAAGATATTTTTTGTGCTTATGTAGAATTCTAGGTGGAAGATATTTTCATTCTGTACTTTTAGGATGGCATTCCATTGTCTCCTGGCTCACATTATTTCTCTTGAAAAGTAAGCTGCCTGAGGCACACATATAGCTTAAAGAGCTTTCAGAAACCAAACATACCATGGGGTCAGTAACCAGATGAAGATACCCATACTCACCCCCACCCTAAGAAGCTCTCTTCCAATACTATCAGCACAGATTGGATTTTACATCTTTTTCTGTGCTGTATTTAAATGCAGTCACACAGACTGGTGCTAGCTCCTGCTGCTCAGAATGTCTATGAGGACTGTCCATGAGCCTGACCTTGTAGCTACAGAGGCTGTATTTTCAATGTTGTGTGTTGTTCTGCAATAGGAGTCTCTACATAGTCCCTTATTTATCCTACCCTGGATGGGCACTTGGTCATGGCCAGTGGTACAAAGAGTTTTCTAGTACATTACATGGCTAAAGAGGGCACAGAGCTACACAGGTCCATGAAGATGCACACATTGTAGGTGCTGCAGCAGGGTAGCCACAGACAGTGGCTGCACTAATGTGAGCGATCTGACTGTTTCATACCACATTGACAAAGAAACTTGGTCTTTTTCATCTCTGTCTCCCTGATGGATGCTCATTGCTGAAACCCCAGTCCCACAGGACACACAGACATGAGAGCAGAGGTGTACGGCAGGAAGTAGACAGGGCAGGCAGGTTGCAGATCCCGAGAGCAGAAATAGTGCATTAGCTCTGTTTTACATAATGAATGGGGACCCTCCAGGAAGCTCCAGGGGTTTGCCTATGGCCACACATCTGACAGGCTCTAACTCAAGTTTATTTTGCTACGCCTGAGCCCCAGTCAAACTTTACCTGTTTTTCTTTACTTCTGGCGCAGCATGCCTTTTGCTTCTCTTGAATCCCTGTTCCTGACTCTTGGTATAGTCTCTTTGTTTTTTCCCCCCATGTGCACACATGTATTCACACACACATATACATGTAGTTACACACAAGAAAAGAATAAAAAGCAGAACATGTCCAGCATTGATCTCTAACTGTTCCTATACTGATTTTCAGATAAGACTGAAGATCAGAGAACTGCCATGATTTTCCTGAGTTCATAAAACTCTCTGACGATGAGGTAGATCCTAGACCTGCTAAGCTGCTGTATTTCCTGCCTGGGCAGTGCTGAGGAAAGGAGAGTATAGATTTCTTGGCACATGCAGACGCTTGCTTTGAACTATAAGGTAATAATAAAAACTTTTATTTTTATTACGTGTGTGTGTGTGTGTGTGTGTGTGTGTGTGTGTGTGTACAGGCAGTTGTGCTGCGGTGTCTTAAGCATGTCAAACATTGCTACAGTTCTCTATTTCAATTTCAGAATCTACACTTGAGCAAATCTTGACCACAGATACTCTTGATTTTTTCAAATAAGCTGGTGACTTTGTGTACTTGTGTATGAAGCACATACAGATGCATTCATGCACACATTGAGATGTGGAGGAGGGGCTTATTGATGATCTTGAGCAGAATAGTGACAGGACTGAAGAATAATCGTATTCATTTCTCAGGATGCTATGAGGGCTTCCTGGAATATGAAGAAGTATACTTTTAGCTTGGTCCTATATCCTGCATGTGATTAGAAATGGGTGCAGAAAGGACCCGTGTTTATGCTCTGTGTCTGCTCCCCAGCCCATCCATCCATCCATCCATTCATCCACCCATCCATTCAAGATGAACTGAAAACCTAATTTTCCCTATCCCTGGGCTATGCTGGGAAATCAGGCTTGTTTTTCGTAGAGATTTGGAGTGACAGATTCATAATGTTTACCCATCCGGTATGAGCAAGTGCCCTATCTACTACATACACGCAGGATTGGAAACTCTGAGAGAACAGGGCCTTTTCTTCTTTTCACATCCTTGCCTCAGAAGTATAAGCATTCCCTCTATGCTGCATGGTGAGCATGGAGGTGGGGCTGGCTTTACCTAAGCTGTTGGCGGAGAGAGAAAGTTAGTTAGCTCAGAGCTTATCAGTTTAGCTAAGTTTAGCTAACAAGAAGCTGGGCACCATGCCTCCATTCACTCATTGATCCATATACCCAACCTTTATCCCCTCAGAGGTTAAGGGAGCCAGCTCCTCTGTGCTGCTCATTGTATGGAAGAGAGGGAGGGTAGAGAGATCACCCCCCACCCCATTAATTATTTTGTTCAGGACACAGAGAGACCTTGTCTCAAAAATCAAGGTAGATGGCACTTGAGATGTGGTGGTTTGAATGAGAATGGCCCCCATACTCCCTTATGTTTGACTACTTGGTTTCCAGTTGGTGGAACTATTTGGGAAGGATTAGAGGTGTTGCCTTGCCAGAGGAGGTATGTCACCGTGGGCGGGCTTTGAGGTGTCAAGAACTCATGTAATTCCCTGTGTCTTTCCTTTCCTCTCTTTCTCTCTCTCTCTCTTCCTCCCTCTCCCCTGTATGTGTGTGTGTTTTTCTGCCTCTTCCTCATGGCTGTGTATCAAGTTATGAGCTCTCAGCTCCAGCACCATGCCTGTTTGCCTGCTGCCATGGTCTTTGACATGATAGTCATGGACTTTAACCTTTGAAGCTGTAAACTCCAAATAAACTCTTTGTTCTGTAAATTGCCTTGGTCATGATGTCTTAATCACAGCAATAGAAAAGCAACCAAGACATGAGGAAAGACACCCAAAATGGTCCCCCTGGTATCCACTGCATGTGTGCACCTACACATACTTGAACACACACACACACACACACCCACACACACACACACACAAAGATACTTTTAAATATGACAAGCCAATCAAGGAGTCTTGCTTTAGTGGGAAGTAGGGGAAGCTTGTCATTATCCTGTTTCTCCATCTGGCTTGAGCCCTTGTACCTTAACAGTAAGAAGCAAGATGGACAGAAGGAGAGCCAAATGCCCAGGGTCATCGCACAGGGAAGACAGAGCTGATAGAATACCCAGGACTCTTAATTCCCTGAAGGCTCCTTTCATGAAGCACTTAGATAATCCTGCCATGCTCCCCACCATGATGGCAATGGGATCACCTTTTGCAATTGTAAGCAAGTCCCCAACTAAATGCTTCCTTTTATAAGTTGGCTCGGTCATGGTGTCTCTTTGCAGAAATAGAAAAGTAACTAAGATGGGTGTTTGGAAAGAGATGTTGGGTGTTAGAAAGATTGTTATGTCAGGGAATGGGGGTGTCAAGGAGAAGGTGTGTCAGGGTGTCTTGTGAGAAAGACGGTGTGTACAAGAGGTATGACAAGGAGAGGAAATGTCAGAGGACTGTATGGAGGAGAGGATGTGTAAGGAAGAGGGTGTGTCAGGGATTGATGTGTCAGACAGAGGGTGTTTAAGAAAGGTGGGCAAGCCAGGCGGTAGGTAGTGGTACAAACCTTTAATCCCAGCATTCAGGAGGCAGAGGCAGGCAGATCTGTGAGTTCCAGGCCAGCCTGGTCTACAGAGTGAGTTCTAGGACAGGCAAAGTTAGAACAGAGATACCCTATCTTGAAAAAAAAAATCTAAAAAAAAAAAAAAAGAGTGTGTATCAGACAAGGGTGTGAAAGGAAAAGAATGTGTCAGACAGGATGAGTAAGGGTGTGTTAGGTATAGGATGTGTCCGATTAGGATGTATAAGGAAAGGTGTGTCAGACTGGGAGGTGTAAAGGAGCCTATGGGACTTTGCTAAAGTTGTCTTATAAAGCTGACCCGTGTCCTGTGATGGTGGGCTTACTATTTAACAGCACATATCTGTCTTGATCTTAAAAACAGGGAGGCTCACCAGAATCTGCAAGATAGTCATCAAGTAGGGGCGAGAGGTGTCTGCTCTTTATTTTAATAATATGGCCAGCTCCTTAGAGCGCAGCCGATATTTCTTCTAATTAATGTTATGCTGGATATTAAATTTCTGACCCAAGCCTTCACCCTGCCGTGGAACCCAGAGGCACAGTGAGCAGCTTTGGAAAATGAGTTGCTCACAGTGGAAGGAGCGGGCTCCCCTGTCCTGGCTTACCACCCCTCAGGTCAGGTCCCTTGGTCTCCTCAACAACACACTTCTTAGATTCAGGTCTAAAGGGCTGGCAAGAAGCCAGGTGAGGAGGGGACCTTCCCAGGGTGCCCTCCAGGGCTTTTGCATTCCTTTGTGGTATTTGGTGGATGTAAACAAGGCCAACAAGATCAGCTTAGCCCAGAGGCTGACTGGGTAGTTCCAGGTTTGGAGCCATGAGGCCTTTCTACAAACACAGTTTGTCAACAAAAGAAAAATAAATGGTTCGACACCTGTCTTATTTACTCAGTGTTCCATCAGAACCCCTGGGTACTTTCCCCATTTCTTCCTGTGGACCTACTCTGAGCAGGGACTGAGTAGGGACGTCCACACATCCAGACTCACACGGGAAAGGAGAAGCATTTTGAGAGGAACCAAACTTGCAGAGTTGGGCAAACAGGTGGCATACCTCCTATGAGCAGTGACGTCCTTCAATGCGCTCACTGTCCTCTCCATTACGCTGAAGCCCTAACTGGGACAGAACCAACTGGGTCTTCAAGTCTTGTTCAGCAATTTCTGTCACCAGAGCAGCCCCTGCTCAGCCTTCCTCATTGGCACTTGTGCCCTCCGCTGAACCATGGTCACGCTGGCTATGTCTGTGGACATGGCCACACTGGTGAGCTGGCTAATCCCAGGAGTCTTTCAGCTTCTAGGAGGAGGCTGAGAGTGGAGGGTTGCCATGTATGTCCTGCTCCTTTGGAACTTCCAAGGATGCGCTGTTCTGGTTTCCTTCACAGACGGAGAACAGAAAAGGAAAGTCTTAGTATGGTGACCCTTTCCTGTGGGGCACAATGAAAGATAAGTAGATAGATAGATAGATAGATAGATAGATAGATAGATAGATAGATAGAAAGAACTTGACATTCCTAGGTATGATTGAAAAGAAAGTTTATTGTAGATTTGAGGGAGAGAATAATCAGAGGAATCTGGAAAGGTCCAAACTGAACCTGGCCATGAGAGGAGGGGTGGGGGAAGAGCAAGAGAGGAGGGAGGGAGCAAAGAGAGTACCTGGGAACCCAGAGACCAAGAGAACCAAGAGACCAAGAGGCCAAGAGACCACATAGGCTGAGGTTATACGGGGATCACAGACTGGGAGAAGGGAACTGAAGCTCAGGGGCTGGTTCAGAGAAGTGCAGAGGAACTAGGACTTTGCAATGGGTATTGGTGATGCTGAGAGGGGCGGGGAAGCCACATCCACTTTGATATGTTAAATAGGCACCCCAGTTAGTCATTTGTCCTGAGTTTGAGACCTACTACACAAAGGGTGTGTGCATTCCAAAAGAAGGGAGTCAAGGTCTCCAGTTCTCCATTTCTGTCTGAGTGTGGGACTCCTCACAACCTCCGAGGTTTGTTGAGAACATTTACCATAACGCCTCCACAGAAAATGGTATTCACAGTCAACTCCATCCCTTTAGACCCCAGGCAAGGAGATGGGAAGGACAGCCATGGCACATGGAGGTAACAGAGAGAGAGAGTACATTCCTCAATCATGAAGTCTGGGGTCAAGTGTAGACGCTGACCTCGAGACAGTTCATTTACTCTCCTTCTCAACACATCTGATGATGTAACTGTCCTGGTAGAAATGAAGATATTCTAAAGAGCCACATGCATCCTTCCCTTTGGCTATTAAATTATTCAAACAATGGTCCCCAAGGATTTGAATCTCTCAAGGATCTCTTGCTGGGAGAAAGAAAGGACAGTCAGGAGGAACTTGTATCCTCAAGAGATTTCATACTGTTTTGACAACTTGTCACACTACTTTGCAGGAGAGTCTGGAGCTGAGGTAACATGGGTCAGGGACAGGAGTGGGACAACACCTTGACCAGGACCGTTAGTTATGCAAACCTTTTGCCACCTATTTAAACCTACATCTCATGCCAACCTCATGACGCCTCCTAGGGAGGTATCACTGGACCTTTTCGTTACTCTTCCCAAAGTAGCCACATTGGATACATTTTATTTTATTTCTTGCTCTTTCAGTATTAATTGTGTCTTTATTTGGCTTATTGAGGATGGGTATCTGAACCTGGTTTATTAGGATTTCAAGGACCCAGACTTTGTCGCCAACAAGTACAGTAACAATAGGGACTGCTGACAGTACCCACTTCAAAGGTTATTCTGAGAATGAAATCTATGCAGAACATAGCTCTTAGCTGCAGAGTTGGATGTAGAAATCAGGTTGAAGGAGATGTTGGGATTGACATTTGGAGACAAGGACAGAGTCCAATTCCGCAAAGCGCGGATATCCCACATGCTGCCGCTCCGCCCTGCTGTGTGGGATCGGCACCCATGCTCAGGAAGCCCTCCGCCAACAGCCAAATGTTCTAGCAGCAGAAAGATAAAGTCAGAGTTCTGGTCACTCACAGATGACCTCGCCAGTCTGCTGGGCTGGGTCCATGTCCTCTAGCTTCTGAGACTGTTTCTGCACATGTCAGAGGCTGTCACCTCAGCTCTTGGTCCAGGATATAGCACAGAGATCCGACTCTTGGAGTAGTGGCTAGGCTGTGTCCATCCTAGGGAGGTGCTGGGTTTCCTAACCCTGGTCCCTCTCCTACTAGCTGCTGAGTGCCTGCTCATGTGGAACCTGCTCTGATGATGCCATTGATACCATCATCCACTGAGAGCATCCATAATGCCCTTTACTTTTTCCTGTGAAGGTAAGACAAAGACAGGCTGTTTGTAGTACGTAGTTTTCCGTGGTTTTAGAAAAAAAATGGTAACTGAGTCGCGCCACGTTTTTGTTTTTGTGGTTTCTCTAAATTTCCACTTTTATATAATGTTCTTCAATTACACTAAAGATAAAATCGTGTTTACCTGAGAGGCCATTTTAACATTTGTCACATGCTTGGCGGGAAGGAATAATGGATTCTGTGAGAGAACTTGTTCCTGTAGAGATGCTTGTGGATATCAGCAGGACTGGTGGTCACACACTTATACCTTTCCTATGATGCCTCATGCTGGGCTTCAGTTAGATGCAGGCTTTCCTGCAAGAGTCTAACCTAGCAACCTCTAGCTCCTAGGGCCTTCTGTGTGATTTTTATCTCTGCTCAGTATTCCTCAGTTGTGAATATACACAGCTTGGAAAAGCAGACACATCCTCTTCCCTGTCAACTGACCACAGCAATGGTCACAACTTCCCCTGGGGGTATCCACCATTCCTTCCCCAGCAGCAAGCCACCAGTCTTCCTGGTTTCCTGGGATAGAAGCTCTTTTCTCTCTTGACTTGCTGAGCTGACAATATGTGGCTTCCCCGCTGTGGGAAGTCTTCTCAAAACTTGAGAGAATAGTGAGGCTGAAGCTTACTGAGAGCAAAGGGAAGCCTTGCCTCAGGATCTCTGCCTGGCCTTTTCTCTCTTCGATTCTCGGCATGACTTCCACCTATGTGAGCCAAGTTGAGCTATGATAACCTCTGTTATCTCCTGCGTACACCCTCCAAAGAGGATTTACTAATGGCACTTTGACCATGTGGACAATATTGACAAATCATGTCCTCATCCCCAGTTTCACTTCCATCTAACTTTGAAAATCAGACCAAATTCAGAATCATGAAACGGTTTAATAAAACAACTTACGCTTCGATGCTATGTATTTGAAGTACCAGGTAGGCCCTGGTAAAGACATTGCCCTCACAGAAACACTTCTCACCTCCTGGCAGACCAGGTCTGTCTGCACTCTTCCTCCTCTGCAAATTGCATGTCTCTTAAGAGGCCTCTCATTATTGTGTTGTGACATCCAGTTGGCCGGTGGGCATCATCTGTCCAGGCATCCCTTGAAGGCTGGTTATTGCTAGACAGGTTATGTAAAAGCAATCTTATTCAAAGGGGGTGGCCAGCAATTTGTTGAGTAAACAGTCAAATGACTGACAGGAGTTCTCCATCCCCCTGGGCAGTTTCCTGGAGTGATTTTTCTATTTTCTGACACATTCGACCCAAACACCTAGGTGCTGAACCTCCTCTCTCTGAAGTCTCTCTCAGTGTGTGAGGCCCCCCCAGGAGCAGGAAGCAGCTGGATTGGCCACTTGTTTACCTACCAGACAGCAGCCCTTAGCATTTTCAAAAGTGACATTTCAAACAGATAAAATTCAGCTAACCAGTCCCTGTAGTCAAGTAAAAATTCCTTTTGATTAAAAAAAAAAAAAAAAAAACCTGATACTTCAAACACATAGAATCTAATCATGGGTTGTTTTATTAAACGGTTTCATTATTCTGGTTTGATTTAATTTTTTAAAGTGGGATGGGAGAAAAACTGGGGCTGGGGACATGATTTGTTAATGCTGTCCACATGGTCCAAGTGTCTTTAGTAAATCCTCTATGGAGGATATACATGGGAGTGACAGTGGGTAATGACTAGTGACACAGTCTTGCCTCATGACTTTAAATGGTAGGCCGGTGTGTCAACAGGGCAAGGGAGTTGCTGGCTGATTTTGAACCTTAGAGCAGAGGGCAGCTCCTGGCTTGAAGGCTACTTTTGCAAAGTAAACATGGTTCTGTCTGTTCCAACCTTATGCTTCCAACATTAGCCCAACTTAGCAGGGACAGGAAGTGGACCAACAGCCTCCAGGGGAATTGGAAACAAATTCATGTGACCAATATTTCTCAGAGTCTCCTGATAGCAGCAAGTCATGGTCATCCCTGACTCATGGTGAGTTATTTCTAAGTGTGTGTGTGTGTGTGTGTGTGTGTGTGTGTGTGTGTGTGTGTGTGTGTATGAGGGTGGATGGAAGTGGCAAACATCACCTCCTGTTCATTCAGGGTAATTTTCATTCTCACAGAATAGGAATGCTTCTAGCCAAACCACATCCATCTTTCACCTACAATGTCCAAAGCACTGATCGCTGGGCAAGAGTCCTGTTCTAGGATTCTGGAGACTAGCTGCTGATCTGTCTCTGACCTGTGTGCTCTCAGGGAGGCCAGGAGAAATCTTCTACTGTTAAGGACTGAACTGGGAAAGACCTTTAAGAGCCCTCTTGGGCTGATGTTATCACCCCTTCCCTCACTTCTGGATTTGGCTGTCACAATCTGGATTTATATATTAGCTACAGAAAGAGATAACTGATCCTGGTTAGATAGCCTTGCAGTGAGAAGAGTTGTCTGGTCCTTCCTGTCTCAAGGAATGCTTATAATTTGTTTCTCCATGGCGTGGGATATCCTCAGGCCCACAGAGCAGAGCCTGACTGGTGCTCATTAGCTACTGTTCCCCTCTAGCTGATGAGCTCTCTAGAGTCTATCAGGTCTTCACTTGACTAACACACCCTTTCCTCGGAGCCAGGAGTGTGTTTCATAGCTTCTTTTCTCAATGAACTCCAGCATTCTTTTCTTTAGAATGTCTTCTCTGACCCTCTTGGGAACATTGATATAGTCAACTTTAATTTCTAAAGTACAGTTAGTTTCCTGATATTTATTGGAAAAACAAAAACAACTTGTGGAGATTGAAATAGGTTCAAATATACAAATCTAAAAAGCAAAGCATAAGCTTTAGTACAGCCGGATCAGGGTTTTAACAGAGGAAAGCACAAACATCACTGAAAGTAGAGTCCTAAATGTACCCAGTTGCAAATGTCCTCCACACTGGACCACAGGCTTCTGGCCAGAGCCCAGAGGATTTTGTTTTTCAGCACTCAAAGGCTGTCTGCTTGCTGAGAATATGTAAGCTCTGAGCTTTTCAAGGTGAAGTCACTTAAGGTCTTCAGAGCTGCGTAGGGAATCAACAGGAATATTTTCTTAATAGGCGGCAGCTTTCCTAATTGAGCTATGGGAGATGGTGGTTTTTGTTTCAATATTATTTAAATTCAGAAACAATTATGTTGACCAGAGACTTACAAAGACAGTCCAGTGTATTCCTGTGAGCTCTTGGCCAGCTTCCGTAGTGTTGACATTGCATGTGACCATGGTGTCTTTGCCAAAATGCCGGAGGCATCATTGGGACAAAACTACCTGAGTCACAGAGTCTGACTTCTTAAGCTTCTCCATAGCCTCCCTTTCTGTTCACAAAGCACCCCCAGGATCCCACACTACAATTAGTCATCATGTCACACTAATCTTTAGTCAAAGCTGTGTCTCAACTGCCCTAGCTTAATTATCCACATTCATAAGAAGTGCTCAGAAATTACCCCATGGGATGCCCCCCACCTTAGCATCATTCATAATCTCAAACTAAATGCATATATAGGAACAATATATGTATAAATGTTGCATGCTTCTACAATTTATTTTACTAGCTAGACATTGAGAGTATTCGCAACTCCTGGAAATGAATAAATTATTTGTTTCCTTAAATTATGGATGACATGTTTATAATAAGTACATATAAATTGTGAGTGTACATTATAAATACATAATCCTATTTGCAAACATTTATCACCCTTGTGCTGGGGGCTGAACTCCATGCTCAGCACTTTGCAGTCATCTTTTCATTTAAGCTTCATTGTTATCCCACAGAGAAAGCAAAATGCCTTCATTTTCGACTTTTCTTTTATTAATCGGAAACTTGTGGGAACTTCAATATACAGAAGATGAAGGCTTCTGGGGAAGGTGAGGATCATTCTTCAGAGGTCCTAACTGTGAGACAATGATACCCCTTGGTCTATGAGGCTGTTTCCAGGCACACTGTTCAATACAGACAAGCAGAGTGGACCTCAGTGACCACCTGGCAGCCTTCCAATGAAGCCACTGAATGTGCAAGTGTTGAGAGTCAAGTACCAAAGAAACAGCATACCTTGAAATGTTAGCGCTACCTTAGAAGTCATGGGCAGAGCCTGGCAGTGACTGCCACAGCCAAATAGGGGGCGACCTGCTATAGACTGCAGAATGGTCAAGAAGCAGAGTTGCCTCATCACTGGGAGCTTTGCTAGACTCCATCAAAAACCAAGTTCAACTGACTCTCTCCTCCTTCCAGGATAAGCCCAGGTGGACCTCTAGAAACTTCATCTCCTTAGAGACTCCTTAGCAACTAGGGAGAAGATCCAGTGTCTAGGAGCATCAGATCCTTCAGCCTAGGGTATTATTACCCTAGGGCACTGGAACATATCTATACCTTTTTGGTATAGATCAGGACCATAAAGGAGCTGGTTTTGAAAACAGGTACACTCAGAAGTTAGGAACCCAACTGTTCCAGAACTGTGTGCTGGAAAGAAACACTTTACTGAGGGCCCACTCTGAACCATGTCCTTAGATATCATTCAACTGTCTATTTACCCAAAGCCTTTTGCTGCTTTTGATTTCTCCTTCAGGTGGAGATCACAAGGATATTTGCCATCCTCAAAGTTGAAGGTGGTGTTCATCCCAGCCTTGATTTTTCAAATTTCACCTCACTATCCTGCCCTTCATTAGACCTAAGCTATGAGGAACCAGGAGAAGGCTTGATGCTTCTAATTAGAGAGAGACTGCAGGGACTGTCACCCATCTGGATAGTGTACTCTGAGTGCCCCAGGTACTGCCCCAGGAATCTGTCCAGATGCCCAAGCCTGGAAGCAAAGGAGACTTCAAGGAAGGACAGCCTCTTTTGTCCTTTGAGTTAAACTGTGCTATTTATTTCCTATTGAATCCCAATGGAGGTATGGAAGCTTCAATTAACACTCAGGATGCACCTTTTGGGAGTGTCCCTCAAATACTGGCACATAAACATGTCTTCTAACCTAGACCCTACCACTGATCAGTCCTGCAAGCTCCGAGGGCTTAATCCATCATGAGCTCTGCCTCTCTTCATCCTTGGAGATCAAGGGCACAAACAACACCATCTTCATTATCAGTGCCTCAGCAGTGGCTGAAGGGTACGGTGTTGTTTTTGTCTCTACATGACCTGGAAGGTCAAGTCTAGATCCTGAACAGTACGACTCTGCGTGGTTTGCTCCATCACTCCAACTATGACTTGAAGGAGCTAATTCCACAGGCAAAACAGCCACAGTTCAGGAGCCACCTTTGACCTTAAGCCCCACCATATTGCCTGGGTATAGGAGTGTATGTTCAAGGACTTCATGCACCAGGAAGCCAGGATTCATCATTATTTCTCTGTTCCTCAGTCTCTCTACCTGTAAAACAAGGCTCAATCCTGACAAAGTTCTGGTCTCATATAAAAGTGATGAAAATTAAGATAAGCCAAAACACCTGTAACACTGAAGTTGGTGCCTAGCCAGGCACAGAGCAGACAAACATACATGGCAGAGTTGGTGTTCATTACTATGACTTTCCTGCTTCTGCCCCCAATGTTCCCTCACCATGAGCTTCCTGTGGGAAATGTAACCTACATCTATGAACCAGGCATGTAGACTATAAGGATTATCTCTTCAGTAGTGTCTCATGCCATCTCTTGCCTTCTTTTTCCTGTTGTGGTGTCTTTAGAGCAGGACCTAATAATGTTATATCATGCCCCTGACTTCCCCTCATGCAGGCCCAGCCTAGCCTCTCACTTCTCCCACTAAATCCATACTTGTGCAGTGAAGGTGCTTCATACTATTCCTAGAAAGAATGAGCCTGTCTCTGCATCAGGGCTTTTGCACCACTTCTCCTTCCTTCTGTCACCGTCTTTCTTCAGTTACTGTGATGTTGATCAGCTTGTGCTTTCATCTTTCAGCTTACTTATTAGAGAAATCATCTAAAATACATTCACAAGAACAGTGAACATTGACCAGGAGATTCAAAATCACAGCTTAAGAGGTAATTGGTAAGTGCTAGAGGGATGTCCAGGCACTTGCAGAATGTTCAGATACCTGCAGGTGACCCTGGTGCCTGTGGGAAGACTGGATACTTGCATGATGTCCTGGCGCCTGCAGAAGGCCCTGGTACCTAAGAGATGTCTGTGTGCTTGCAGGATGTCCAGGTTCCTATGGAATACCTGGGTTCATGCAGGAGGCCCTGGTGCGTGTGGGAGGTCCTGACACCTGCCAGATGTCCTGGTGCTTGTGTGATGTCTGAGTGCCTGAGGGATGATTGGGTGCTTGTGTGATGTCTGGGTTCCTGTGTAATGTCCGTGTGCCTGTGAGATATCCAAGTGCCTGAAGGATGTCCAGGTACCTTCTGGTTTCCAGGCCCCTGAAGGATACCCTGGTGCCCGTGAGTGTCTGGGTGTCTGCAGGATGACCAGATGGCTGCAGGTGTCTATGGGAAGACTGGGTGCCTGCCTGATGTTCAGATGTCTACAGGTTGACTAGGTACCTGCACGATGCCTGGGCATCCTTGGGATTCCCTGGTGCCAATGGGAGGTCCTGGTGACTGCAGGGCCCCCTGGTGTCTGCAGGATGTCTAGTGCCTGTGGGAAGTCCTGGTGACTTCTGGATGACCAGGTGTCTGAGTAATGTTCAGGTGCCCGAAAGTGCTTTCAGGAGATCCTGGTCCCTGTGGGATGTTGGGGGGCCTGTGGAATGCCCAGTGCTTGTAGGATACCAGGGAGCCTGCTCTGTGTCTGGGTTTGGGTGGTGAGGCCCAATTTCAGGTCGAACTTTGTCATGCTTCATCTCAGGCTAGTATGGGCCAGGTGAATGTCCATGATCAGAGCAGCCTGCTGCCTCCAAAGACCATGGTGATAACCACTATTCATGTTCCTGCCACACAAGCTTGACTTAATTTTTCTCTTTTTTCCTTTTACTTGTTTTTTATTTGGGGGCACAGAGGTGGGAGGGAGGAACAGGGAGGAATGGGAAGAGGCTGTTATTGAGATACATTGTTTGAAACATAAATTACTAATAAAAGTATTATAGAAAAAAAAGATAATTGGGAGAAAAGGATAAAGATTGGGCTCATCAAGCTTCCCAGAGGCTGGGGAAGGAGCTCACATGCTTTGCTAGGCACTGGGAAGAATCAGGACAAAGACTCAAATCACAATCATGAGGCAAGACTTGTCTCTAAGCTCTACCTGAAGGATAGCCAACAGAGCTATATGGGTTGTGTTGAGCTGAGGAGCTAGGGGATTCAGTCACATCCCTGGTGTTGTATGGAGATAGAGCTGGGGTAGAAATAGATAAAATTATACTCCAGAGCCATTGGATGTCCTGGCTCTGTATCTGGGCCTGTTTCAGACCCTGCGGTAGAGAACCAGTGACCTGCATGGGCTCATACCCCTAAGCCCCTGGCCAGGCACTGCAGCTCCGTGGAACTGGTTTTGGGGGAATGTGCCAGTGTGCACTCTCCAATATGCATCATCTTCCTGCACTCCTTAAACTGAAGTGAAAAATGTCTGGCTTCCTTGATTTCTGAACATTTCATAAGACAGAGTGCCTTTTGATCCAGGACACTGTGTGGTACAGTCTCTAACTTGCAGACTTTCCCAGCATTTTGCCCACAAATCCATCCCATAAACTGGCACCATGTATTATAAGGATGTACTCCACTCCTCCAACACTAGTTTATAGAGCTCAGAGTTAAGGAGTGCCAACCTAACCACTCACTGCCAGGCTTTGGGACAGAAGTTTGTGTGTCTTGGCTATGTATTCTCCTTGTCTGTGACCTCTGGAGGGTAGGAGTGCATTTTATTCATCTTATACTTTTCATGACCACAACCCAGCTGGCCATGGAATAGATGCCAACAGCACTGAAGAATTTGCTTCCCATAGGTTCTGCCCTTCCATTAAGCCTGATCACAGACTCTGGCCATAGTCAGTGGGCCTTTTCTCCCAAGGAGGATCCTCTCAGCGCTGAGGAAGGAGAACTCACATGGTTGGAGATTGGGAGCCTCCTGGAGGATGTTACAAAATTGCTTAAGTTTTCTACAGATTGAATGATATCTTGATGACTCACAGTGTCAAGAACACCTAGATCTGGCCCTGGCCCTTAATCCCAAGGAAAAGAAGCCATCACATCCATGTTTTGCAATGCCCAGGGGTCTTACATTCTCTGTCTAGAAGCAAGGCCAGGTCTAACTTCTCTTCAGTAAGTCAACTTTTGGTATCTGTTATATAACCTATAAGGGAGACAGAATCTTGTCCCTCAGCAAGCACAGTAAGCCTGTGGATAGGCCAAGTCATGCTGAGACCAGTTCATTAGCCCAGGGACACAGTGCCTGGCTGTATAGGCATACAGGTGTGCTTCTAGTCTCAGGGGATTATCTTCTAAATGCACTCCTTACCTGAGCTGTTACTGGCTTGAAGTCAACCACAGTAAGAACCAGAAGGGGAGAAGGGGCCTGACATATGGTTCAGTGTGAGGACAGGGCTAAGTCACCAGCCTCAACTTTCTCTTTCTCATCATCTAGGGCTTCAGGATGTGTACCAGGACATGAATACTCTTCTCTTCATGCCTGCTTCACCCACCCAGGGTTTTCCAGCCCCAGTCATACCTCCTTAGTGAAAAATTTACTCCCCAGACCAAGCAGAATCTGCAGTTCTGTCCTTTGTGGCTTACACCCTCTTGCAGTTCCACAAGAGAATTTCCCTGGAATGTGAGGCTCTGGCACTTTCTGATTACAACCACTAGGGATTAGGTGCTTTTTACACTACAGCCAATGGTCCTGAGATCCTACAGAACATTGAATGGATATTCCTACATCAATAGATATGCTTCTTAATTTTTTCTCCAACTTGACACAATATGCTGGACAGATTGTGTACCCAAGCACAACTAAGGAGAAACACAACTGCTTCTGTCTTCCTCCATCCTTCTTCCTGCTGCTGACACAGGAGTCCAGAGAAACAGAGGGATTGATGCCATGACTTTGGAAGTCTGGACCTCCTAGATCCTGTTCTATTGTTGCTGGTTCCCAAGTCCAAGGATAATATGGCTGATTGGGTCTGTATGTATGGAAATTTATTATTGGTCTGGACTCCTGACTATTTCTGAAGTTGAATTTGAAGTTCTGATGTCTATCAGAGGTGTCATTCAAGAGTGGGGAAGGGAGAGATGGCAAGACTATCTTAGCAGCCTAGCTTGTAATTACACCGGACCAAATTCAGCTGTCCAATAAAGGCAATAATTACCAGCAGGACTGAGAATCATGAAGGTATCTGCCCAGAGCAAGAACACTCTTTTGGATGCTTCCAGAATTAGACTAAGGAGAATTCAGGCTTCTGTTTAATTGTTGCACCCTCCATTTTGCAGGACATATTGATGCCCAATATGTGACCCAAGCCACAGCTTTCTTTGGCCACACTGTGCTGTATCACAGCATGTGCTCAGGATACAGAGATGGTAAAGAGTATATCTGTCCATATTATCTGGGACCAGTGCAGGCCATAGAAGCCATCATTGGACAAAGCTCCTAAGTATTTTATGCTTTAAGTCAGAGATTGCTTACACCTTGTGCAGTCAGAAAAGGCTTCTTAGAAGAGTAGATTTTCAAATGGATTCCTCTCCAACAAGTAGGAATTCTCCAGAAAGAGAGTATAGCACATGCATAGACTTGGAGGTAAGAAAGCTGTAGAAGTGTGAGGCTATCAGTAGTATGCCATGGCTGGGATGTGTAGTGTAAGGGAAAGTTAAGAAATGTGAGCTACCCAAAGGTCTACCCACAGACTTTGTTCAAAATTTCCCTCACCCATCTGTTGTAGAGGAGATATGAAGGTTCTGGGTGTGGCCAGATCCCATTGCTAAAAATGCACTCTAGCTGGGGAGGGGAGGAAGTGATGGTAAACCCAGCCATCCAAGAAGGAGGCTGGATGAAGGAGGTGGAGGTTGGGCAGCAAGTACCACTCATCCCATTTACTGTGTGAAGAAGGGGTTTGCGGGGAGAACTGGGCACTTCATTGTGATGGGAATACTGCATGAGATCTTACTCCTGTGGATGCAGAGAAGAGGGACTTTAGAGATTGAAAAGGAAAGGCGTGAAACAGAAAACAAATAGAATGCTATCTACATGCATGGCTTATGTGTGGAGATAGAAGACAGAAAGACAGTACATGTGGAATTGGGCCCACTGCAGGTGGAACCAGACTCAGGGTCACCCTGACCCAATTTTTCCAATAAGATTCTATTATGATATTCATGTTGCCTGATTTCTAGTCTACCAAAGAGGGGCAATAATTCCCATGCATGGGCTTAGTGCGGCTGTATTTCCCTTGTCATGCAATGTGTTCCTCTTCCAAAAGGTCTTCAAATGATTCTGAATTGTGCAATCTTGGATCTGGACCTTTTGTTTGTTTTTTTGTCTGTAGAGAATTAGACATTTGGGATGGGCTTCAGAAGCAGCAAGCTGAAAGTCAGGACTGATGCCACTCCACGTTGCTAATCGTTCTCTGTCCCTCTAATTAGCATCATAAATTGTCTCTGGAGAGAGAGAAATCCCAAACATTTCATTGCTCTCATGGTTATGGATAAAAATATGGATCCAGGGAAAAATTCCTTCAGTTTAAAAAACACACTTTTCCATAAATGATAAAATTCAGTAGTACCAATTGGAGGGAGCTAACACTGAATACACAGCTCTATAGGCCAGAGCTGCTGTTCCAAGTAATTGTCACACAGGGTCCTAAGAAAAATACTTCTGATCACTGCTATTTTAAGCAGGTGTGGATTGACATTCTCAAGGTTAAGTAGACCCGTGAACTGCTCTCTGAGTAGAACTGTATGATTCTGAGCCAGTCATTGTCAGGGCACGTTATTGGTTTGTGAATTCAGCACTAGCAGAGAAACTTGCTGATCATTCAGTGGTAGGAGGATGGATAATTTATAGGTGGTCTGTACTTGTGATTTCAGCCATGACTCTAGGTGTTTACCAGAGTCAATTCTCTGAAAAAAGTTTTGCAGCATCATCCTGTGACACAAGGCATCCCTTCCTCAATTATGACAGTAAGAATTTCTATGCTGGGCTGGTAAGCTGCCTCATCAAGTAAAGATGCCTGCTGCCAAGTCTGATGATCTAGTTTGATCCTCAGGTTGCACATGGCAGAAGAAAGAACTGACCTCCACACACATTGTAGTACATGTACTCCCACCCCTGACCGTTGAATGAATGAATGAATGAATAAATAAATAAATGTAATTAAAGGTCCTCAAAAAGAATATCCTAGACATACTCAGACATTATAATAATCAATAATATGCTAGACACAGCCAAACTAGATGCTGTCAGAGATGATGTCTCTACTCTGAGAAACTCTCTGAGTATTAAGAGTTGCCTGTATAAAGAGCCTGCATCTAAGAGGTGCCCACTGACTCTCCCAAGATCACATTATTTGAATGTAACTCTCCTGCCCTGAGGCTTTATGTCCTTTGCAGTGTTGGGAGGGTCTTAATGGGGACTTTCCTTCCATGATGGTCAGAAAATGGACAAGTGACTCTATCCATGCTTCATCAAATCCTTGTTCTCTAAAGGGAGTTCAGTGGCAGTTTCTAAATAGCAAAGTGGTATTTGGAAGACAATACTCTGATCTACTTACAAGGGCAGAACTTGGGTGTAATATAGGTGTTGGTCCAAGGGAGCAACTTCTGCTAATTTCGGTTGGTACCCAGCAATAACTCTTGTAGCCATGTCTTAGTGCCATATCTTCTTCTACAGATCAGAAACATATCTATATCCCCCAGTGCTGCCCAAAATTGGCATAGAAGAGGGTCCCTTTCCTTTGAGTCAAGAAGACATGAGACCTACTGTTATATAGGGCTGTTCTCTGAGCTGAACAGCTGCATTCTTTGGGAATTTAGCTGTTTCCATGTGCAAATGATTATCCCATCTGGGCTTGACATTTCCTCAAAGAAGAAGGTGGGGGAATGCCATGAAACTCCCACCTGAGAATCCAGTCATGACACAATACCTATTTAATACAATTTACTCTAATCACATCTACTCTAATTTCACATGGCCTCAGGGAGGGGCAGGAGTATACAAGCTAGGAAAGACTTGGAACAATCCATCTGTGGTTAGGCAAGAGCCATCATGTGTTGGGTAAAGACTTTCCTGGCAGGCCATTTTTCAGGGGAGCACCCATATTCCTGTGAGCAACTCATCACCTATGATCTATAAACAAGACCAGCAAATACATTGATTGTTTAGGATTAACTTTGCGAGAATCCTATCTCAATTTGTTGGTAGGATCTTAGGAGGAAGAGGAGGAGGAGGAAGAAGAAGAAGAGGAAAAAAGAAGAGGAAGAAGAGGAAAGAGGTAAACAATGCTATGTCTCTCCCAGGGAAAGAATTTTAGCAACACCTACTGAAACTAAGATGACCTGATCCAGGATGCTCTTCTCTTCCATGGCTTCTGCCTGGTCTCAGCTTCTTGTCCCTCCCTGGTCATCTGCCTCAACGCTCTCCCTACAAGAATATATCCTCTACTTTGCCAACCATCTTTTAGAATTTTAATTGAGTATTTTTTTAACCTCTTATACAATAAATAAGTACCTATTCTAGAAAATCTGAGCAATAATCCTCAGCAATATAGTAAGCAATGAAGCCTATCAAAATACTAAGCAATAAATCATACTAGAGAAAAAGCAAAATCAAATTTTGGCTCATTTCCTTCCAACTTTTATAATGTGAATATCTTCATGATTGTTGCCATTAAAGATCTGTTGCCATTAAGGAGGGCAGTCACCATGGCCCAAAGAGTCATAGCAACAGAGAGGGGAACAAAATGGAGAGACAATGTCATCCTTTCCCATCACTCTTACCCAGAAGGAAAGGAGATCTGTGCCTTACAGTCACATGCTGTCTTGTATGGGTATGCAGAGAGTCCCTAAAATCAAGCAGAGGACCTCCTAGGAGGAGAATATCATTTTTTCTCAAAATAGTTTGCTGAGTCCATCCATGCAAAGGAGTCCCACTGATAGAAGGTTCAACAAAGCAGAACATCTCTGTCTCTCCCCCCCCCGTGTGTGTTGTGTGTGTGTATGTATGTGTATGTTTGCAAGGGTACACACAGACACAGACACACAGACACACAGACACACAGACACACAGACACACACACACACACACACACACACACACACACACACTCATGGACCAGACAATGTGCCTGATGCAGGTAGAGCATGCATAGATGTTTTTGGAAGGTGAGAATTCATTCTCTCACTCATTCACTTATCAGTAGTATCAGTAGCAGCAGCACAGTGAATGACCCATCTGTTCAGGTTTTGAGCGAGGCACTAAGAACTTAACAGCGAATAGCTGAGATTATTATCTGCAAGAAATACACACACAGCCAAGAGAAAAAGTTTCCAACTGTTTTGGTTAGTTTTTGTTTGTTTTTGTGCTTTGTTAATTTGATACAAGCTAGAATTATGTGGGAAGAAGAACCTCACTTGAGAAAATGCTTCTATCAGATTGTCCTGTAGATAAGTTTGTAGAGAATTTTCTCGATTAATGATTGATGTGGGAGGGCCCAGTTATTCTGGGTGGTACCATTTCTGGACAGATGGTTCTGGGAAGTATAAGAAAGATGGCTAAATGTGAGCTGGAGGAGCAAGGTAATAAGCAGCCTTCCTCCATGGTCTCTGCTTTAATTTGTCCCATAGGTTCTTGCCTTGGTTTCCTTCACTGGTAGACTGTAAGCTGTAAGATGAAATAAACCCTTTCCTCCTCAAGTTTTGGTCAGTATTTTATCACAACAACAGAGAAGCAAACTAAGGCACCAACCTTAGCATTATCGATATTTTGAGTCAGTTTGTTCTTTGTTGGCAGTGAGGGGCTGTTTGAAGAAGTGTATGCTGTCCATCATTGTTTCCAGTCTTTACCCACAACCAAAAAGGTCCCCCGGAAGATGACAGATGTCAAGGTGAAGAAGTGTCCACCAGTTGGAAAGCTTCGTTATCAGAAGTATGGAAGCAGGTAATTTGGTGATGTGGAGGAAATACAGTCAGCCTTCTATTCAAGGTTTAGTGCCCTTGGAGTCAAATCTACAATGGGTTGAAAATGTTTGGAAAAAAAATTAACTCTTCTGGTAATCCAGTGAAAGTGGAAGTGCTATGCATGAGTCTCTGAGGATGTCCGGAAGTGCTCTCGGTCTGCATTTCCCTTCTGACATGAATCAAGTTTGTCCTGAGTAGTTAGTTGGTGCTTTTTGCTCCTGGAATAAAGAGGCATGGACAGAGATATACCCTTACTTGCTGTTTGCAATGATGTTACCATCCACCCTTCTCTGTGATTTTTCTTTCCATGATTTCAGTTACCCATGAACAACCATACTTTGAAAACACTAAATGGAAATTTCAGAAATAAGAAATTCTCAAGCTTCAAATACATTTTGTTACAGTATCTTATGATAAGCATTTTATCATGGATGACAATTGTTACCCTCTTAGTGGTATGTGATTTATAGATATGGTTTCCTCATAGGTTAATATGAATATGACAAACAGTGTGTATAGGGTTTGGTACTATCTGTGGCTTTGGACATCGAGTAGGAGCCTTGGAACGTATCTGTCTTGGGTGAGAGTATAACGCTGTAATGAGAAACTTCTTGGCTACTATAATCCTCCAAGGTTTTGGTGGTCCTCTCTTCCTGCAGCACAAGTCTAGGCTGACTGTGTGGCCATAGCCATGAAAAATGGATGCATGGGGAAGAGGCTGGGGATAGGAACACCATAACAGGAGATTTGTGACACACAGTCCAAGGGGACATGGTTGCTGTGAGTAGAACCTGCTGAGAGTCTGACCTTGTAGACTTGATCATTAGCCGAAAAAACCCAGAAGATTCATTCCTGGCAATATAAGGCATCACTTACATTGTGTTTTTGTACGTCAGGAGGCCTTCCAAGAGAGATCACAGGCATCATGGCCTTGGTTCTTCCCTCAGGTTCTAGAAGGCAGACACCTATTATTAGCAACATTTTAAAGACCAGGATATGGAGGCTTAGAACAATTAGTCACTTATATGTACAGTTCATCTGAAGCAGAGCAGTAGTTCCTGCTCATCAGATCCCTTTGATGCCAACAATCTTCCTACTCAGTTGTAGGGTGGGCTACCTGACGGCATGGTGATGAAAAGATAGCTTCTGCTGGTGACTGACAGTGGGTAAGAGTCATCTGAACAAACCGCTCTCCTGACAGGCCCCGGAAGCACCGATTATTCACAGCTTGTTCTGAGGGCGACCCGTCCCTGTGAGGTTGTGGGCTAACCACAGTTGAGAAGGCAATGCTCTGAAAACAGAGGTGAAAGAGGCAAGCATGTAAATCACATCTATTCACAAATTGAATTAATTACAGTTGGCTGGAGCACAGATGGAAGAAATCCAACTGGAGCTTGTTTAAAAGCAAGAGAGAAAATGATGGAGAAGAGTCGGAGGCAGTGTCTAGAATAAGGGTTAGGAATGTGGTAGAGCTCAGGACAGCTGGAGTCCAGAGCCTGAAGCAGATTGCCTGTGGCCTGTTTTTGGTGTGCCTCCGTGGAGGATATGCTTTCTGTTTTCTCTGTTCCCTCATGCAGCTGGCGTCAGGTCTCAAGTTTCCAGATTTGTGTTTCAGCTACCATGGATATGCATGGCTCATGTTCATTCCCAAACACCAGAGGAAAAGACTGATTCAGTGTGGTTGGGAATGCAATTCAGTTAACAGAGAGCCTGGCTGGCATGTGGGAAGCCCTGGGTTTGACCCCTAGCACCACAAAAAACAGGGCATGATCATGCATGCCTATAATCCTAGCATTTAAGAAGATCAGAAATTCAAGGTTATCTTTAGCTATGTAGCAAATTTAAGGCTATCTTGGGCTATATGAAGCCCTGTCTGAATAAAGAAGTAGTAATTTGATGGTATCTGATTCAATTGCTGCCTGGATCAATTGGCCTTTGTCCTCTGACCATGGATGGATGTCTGAACCCTTAGATTTAACTGCTTGGAGTATGTTCACTGAAGACACATGGATGAACCTTGATGGGGTGCCAAATAAGCAATCAGAAACTACCAAGAAGGCAATGAACAGGTAAAGGGAAGGGCCAGGTGCTCTCAGGCATGTGAAACTTCAGAAGCCTTGTAGGGTGATTCAGGGCAGAAGTGAGCAAGGCCAGTTGGAACATGATTTGGCTCCTGAACTAAGGCAGCAGTCTTTTTATGCTCAAAAACAAACAAACAAAAAATAAAAATCCAAAAACCAAAACCAAACAAATGGAAAAACAGGGAATCAACACAGAAAACTTCAGTACCATCTCTCCTTTTTGATGTCTAGTTCTGGAGGGTTCTCTGGTCCCCAGTGGAGGAAATGCTACAGAAAAAGAAGACAGCACCTTTGCATCCAACCCTTCCCACTCACTACCATCAAGAGCAAGCTTGTTTCAGGCGGTTCTGCCAGCTGGCTGGTGTCTGACCCTGCTATGCCTTCCCTGTAGCCCCATTCACTCCATTACAACACCCACTGCCGCTGCTGGATTTAATGAGTCAGACCTGCTTGCCACACTTCTGGGCCATTATGCCATTGTCACAATTGGCATTTTGCTTGTTGCTGTTATCCAGTTGCCTTCTGCATGTGTAATTGGGAAGGGTTCATTTTCCATTTCAGCCCGCCACTTATTTAATAATGGAGCCACAGAGGAAAAGCATCTAGTCAGTGAAATTATGGAGAGCACTTAAAACCTCCACCTAGGTGTCTGTATTGAGGTCATTTTGCCTGGAATGGGGCAAAGTGGTACCTGATGCTCCAATGGGCCAGGGGCCAATGGGTGGCCAGTCAGGTGGGTGCCTGGATTTCAGAATCAAGAAGTAAGTGTGTGTGTGTGTGTGTGTGTGTGTGTGTGTGTGTGTGTGTATGCTTGCATGTGTGGATGCCTCTGTAGTCTGTGCACTTGTACAGGAATGTCCAAGCGCACACTGTGGGCCTGACAATGTGCCTGACGCAGGTGGTGGAGCATGCACAGATATTTCAGGAAGGTGAGAATTCATTCATTCACACATTTGCTTATCAGCAGCAGGAGCACAGTGGAACATGGCTCTGCTCAGGATTTGTGCTGGGGCCTGGGGACTGACTGGATAGTTGGGATTTCTATCTTCAAGCAACACAAACAATGAAGGGCAGGGGCTCTTAACCTTAGCATGACTGACACTTTGGTCAGTTCATTCTTTGATGGAGATCAGGAGCTGTTTGATGTATTGTAGGATGTTCAGCAGTATCCTTGCTCTTTACCCATAATCTTAAGTTTCTCCTGGAAATGTCATTGCCACAGCTTCTGCTCTGTGATCAACCAACTGTAGACCAAAGTCTTCAGAAAGCATGATGCATCTGTACTGAGCATGTACAGACTTTTGTCTTGTCAATATTTTCTAACAATATAGCACAATAATCTGCTTAGCAATTGATTCTCTTGGGTATTACAAGGAGCTTACAGATGACTTGGTATATGGGAAGGTGTATGCAGGTTATATGCAAACACTGTGGTACTTTACAGAAGGAACCTGGCTACCCAGATCTTAGTGTTGAGAAGGAGGTGGCAGGGGTCTTGAGAACAGCCCACATACTTCAGTCAAAGACTACTCATGTCCAGAACTCTGAGAGCACAGAATACAGGGAGTAAGGGAAGGAAAGGAACTTTGAAAGGAAGACCATGTTGCAGGTAACTGTCATTAGTAAGTAAGTAAGCCTAGCTCCAAGCAGGCAGGAGGCAACCTGGGATGGTGAAAGATGGGGTGATGCCTGAATAGAAAGGAGATAAAGTGGACAGTTGTTTGTGGGGAAACAGCTATCTATTACCCCTCCCCAGGGTAGATCCCAAGGTGGGGTGGGACTCCAGAGCACAAAGGATAAAGGGGGACAGATTATACTGCTGTTCTGAGACCATGGAGAGAGTGAGAGGAAAAAAGATCAGGGGAAGAAAGGAGCCTCTATCTTTTTGAAGTGAGCTCCTATGAGCTTCTTGAGAAGTAGATATGCTAAACCATAATCTGAGTAGTGGTCTCAGACCGCAGAGCATCTGCATGCTTATATTGTGGATGAATAGGTAGAATCCTCATGGCTCATGGTGGCCCTTAAACCAAAGGAGGGGCTGAACAAGCTCCAGGACTCCCATCTAGACGTCAGTAAAGTTTTTCCAGTTTCTCTAGAATCTGTGATACAAAATTTACAAAACCGTTCAAATGACTGAGGACTGAAATTAGGTCTCTGTGTGTCCTGCTCTTCTGTGGTCACAAAGCTTCTATTTCCCTTCTCCATAGCCTGGCATCCTGTTTCCACCACCAAGGCTGTGAGCCCCTGCTTCTTGTTGCTGCAAGGGTAGTAAATCCTGTTTCCAAAATGCTCTGGTGATGACATCACTCCAGTAGGATTTTGCTCTCAGCACTGTGCAAGACCATGCTATACAGCTGGGTAGAAGTGGCAGGTGTCACTTATTAGTCACTGGGGAAAGGACTAGTTTTTAGAAGGGAACCCAGTAAAGAGGGGGGCTGGTTTTTCTCTGTTTTAAATTTGCTTATTTTTTTTCCCATAGGAAGATGTCTGGGTTTATAAAAAGAAGGTAATGTAGGGGTCACTGCCCATGGTACACTGATGAGAATGTGACCTGATACTTGAAGCAATAGTTTTGATTTTATGTGCAGTAGGCAGGTTGGTGTGGGTGCAGGAGTCTCTATGAGGCTTCAAACTTTGGGAAAACTGCTCCCTGGCAGCCGCTGGGAGCTAAATAGCTCAATTGCACAGAACAATGACACTGAAAGCCACAGGCCTGGTGGATGCAGAGTCTATATGCATCTGAATACTTCATGATTCTCTTGGACAAAGATCCATGGAACCAAGACCATGCCTGACACATATCAGATGCCCTGACAACATTGCCTGAAATCAGGCAGAGTGATCTAGGCTATTGCATGCCACCAGCTTCTTTCATAATGTTGAGAAAGCCTCACTATCCCTATCTCTGAGTTGAGCATCTTATTAATAGCAAACTTGGAGTATTCTGAAGGTTATTCTCTTTCTTTTTCCTTTTTCCTTCCTTGCTTTCTTTCCCCCTTCTCTTGTTTTCTCTCTTCCACCCTTTATTTTCTCTCTTTAACAAACATATTATCATTAAATGTATTTAGTGGGATATAGTCTGATTTTTTTCTCATACTGTATTAGTTTTTTGAGAATTTTGCATCATGTATTGTGATCATTTTCACCCCTCCCCACCGAGACTCACCCCCTTCCCTACAAACCTATCCAGGTTTGCTCTCTTTTCTTTTCTTCCTTTAATGCATCAAGTATAATTGGTGCTGCCTATATACAGTTTGATGTGTGGCTTTCACTTGATGGTGGTCAGCCCCTTAGGGTCTATACCCTTAAAGAAAACTGACTTTCTCCCAGAAACTATCAATTGCCAATAGCTCCTTAGCTAGGGGTGGGACTTGCCCTCACCCTCAGAGCTGCCTTGACTGGAAGGTCTTGTGCATGCTGCCCCAGCCACCACAGGTTCATATGCGCAGTCTCCATGCTGAGTCTGGAAAACACTGTTTTCTGGTAGCCATCCACTGCCTATGGCTCTTCCAAATTTTCCACCCCTCTTCTGTGACAATCCCTAAGCGTTGGTGAGAGGGATGTGATACAGATGTCCCATTTAGGACTGAAAATTCCTCAGTCTCTTATTCTCTGTACCAGTACATATATGCAAAGCATAATGATCAGACCATAATCTAAAACACTATTTCTTTGTCTAGGGAGTGTTTGAAATCCCCTGCACTAGCTATTCTGAGGCATAAAATTCATTGTTGGCAACCATAGTCACCCTGGTGTGCTATGGAACACGAGACATTATTCTTCCGATCTAAGTGCTTTGAAGATTAAATGAGAAATGTATGTCGACATTCTATAGACCCTGACAGGACACATAAACCTGAGAACAAAAGCTTAGAAAGCTGCCTCTCCAGTGCTCTGTCATGACTATTCCAAATGCTAATTTAGAGTCTGAAAGTGCCCATTTTCCCTAGGTGTTGCTCAGCCCTAATAGTTACTTGTGTTTCATAAACATATATTATATGCTCAGGGCCCCATAAAGCTATTTTCTACTTCAGTGGGAAAACCATAGCTTATAAACATTTTAATTTCTCTTCAATTGGCCTCCGTGTCAGTAAAGGTTGTTGAGAACTTACTAGAATGCAGCTCTTGGAGATAGTGTATGGAAGAGAGCAAAGAGGTCAGGAGGGAAGAAGAACTCTGTTCTTTGTGAATCAGATCATTCATTTTCCCATTGTCTTTTCTTGGTTGTTAGTTGAAGACTTCTTAAAATCTCCAGCAGTGCTGGGGGAAATGGGACTGAAGTCTGAGGTGATTTCTGAAGCCATTCAACAGGTGGCCAAGGTAGGGGCTCTTCTTTGTGCCTCTGTGACACATTATCACAAGCATAGTAGTTTAAGGGGCACAAATCCACTCGTATGTAACTCTGGAGAAGAGTATAGAATTAAGGTATCTGTAGGGTTGTGTTCCTTCTAGAAGCTTCCTTCTAGCTTCCAGCTTCTAGATGGTATCCCATTGCTTGGCACTGACCTCTACTTCTGTAGGGTTATGTTCCTTCTAGAAGCTTCCAGCTTCTACATGGTATCCGATTGCCTGGCTCTGACCTCTACTTCCTTCTTCAAATCATCAGTACAAACCCATCATTCATGTCTAGTTTCTGCCAGGTGTTTGTTTCACAGAGAATGAAAGCTAACGAATCTGGGTGGCCTTGCTCACTCTCCCAAGCCACCATGCTTCAGATGTGGGTCTTAGGTACGGATGAAGTTTCTCTTGTTCTGTACATTTAGGCAGAGGTCACCCATTGGCCGAAAGATAAAACTCTGTGAGATCCACTTTAGAATTCTGGGTCTGAGTCCTTAGCAGCCAAGATCTCATAGAGTGTGTCTTCCATCACTGACTAGATCACATGGTACCATGGACAAGTCCATTCAACTCTTTCATCTTGGAAAAGGTGCTAATGATCCCCTTTACAAATAAACTCTGGGGACATATATTCCAACCACTTCCAGCTCCCAACTAAATGCTTCATTCTGTAAGTTGCTTTGGTCATGGTGTCTCTTTCACAGCAACAGAACACTGACTAAGATACTTTGCTCATTGCTGTGACGAAATACACTGACAAGAAGCAGTTTAGAGAAGGAAAGATTTATTCTGACTTACAATTCAAGAAGATCCCTCGTGGTGGGGAATATCTGACAAAGAGAGGTCCAGCCCAAGGTCAGCCATCCACCACCAAGGGGCTGGATGATCTGCTGCCCTCAGCCTTGATCCTGTGCTGCAAGAGCACATTTCCTTGGTGGGAGTGATTCTGAGTTCTTCATTTCTATAACCAAATAAAACGCATTTGTTTTCTCACTCAGGTGATCACAGTTTTCAATTCTTCTTTGAAAATGCTTCTGGAACAATAGTCATTTGAGAAGATTTACTGCTGAAATGAAAACCCCAGGAAGGTAGAATTATAAAAATAGCTGCTGGGGTGGAGTGGAGTTTCCCAGTGGTAGATCAGGCTGTTAGCTATGGGGTTGAGAGGCTTGGTGGATGCAGTTGAGCAGGGAGCATGTTGGAGACCTGGCTTCAGCCACACCTGGGATTATTGCAATGCCCTGGGCCTCAGATCTCACTTTTCTCTCACCATGCATATGTATTAAGAAGGTGGCTTGCTTTCTGTCCTCGGGCATTTGTTTGGAAAGAATGAGAAAAGAATATTGTTGTGCTGAGCTACCTCATTAAAGAGATATCTTACAGTCCTGAGGAGATAAACCGAGGTTGGTCTTCAAGGAAAAGGAGGAGGCAGAGTCAGAAGGAAGCGTCTCAACATGTGGGTTGCAACCCCTTTAGGGAGAGAATTGAACGACCCTTTCACAGGGTCGCCTAAGACCATCTGCATATCAGATATTTACGTTACAATTCGTAACAGCAGAATGATGAAGTTATGAAGTAACAACAAAAATAATTTTATGGTTGGGGGTCATCACAACATGAGGAGCTGCGTCAAAGGGTCTCAGCATCAGGAAGGTTGAGAAGCACACTTCTAGAGAGTGAGTGAGGAGCCTCCTCTTTCCTCTCCTCCACCCTTCCCTCCCTCCTTCCCTCCCCTCCTCCCCTTCATCCTCCTTCTCTTTTTCCTTCTTTTTTGTACTTGTCAAGCCCTGAATTCCCTGAATGAGTGGGTGAGAGGATGCTAGGCTCCAGTCTGGCTCTGTGGCCTACTGAACTTCAGTTCTACTCCTCACTAAAGGGGTGGCCACAAGGAAAGGTATTGAGCTTGATTTGCCTCAATGGACTCCTGGGTAAAGTGAGAACATCCCACTTAGTGACAATTAGCTTTTGACTCAATGTGTTGTGACCATGTCTGGGATGAGGCAAACATTAAAAAAATGTGAAGTCGAGAAAGAATAAGAGATAATGACGACATGAGTTGAGAACACTTAATCCTACAGAGGTTGACCATTTGAGCACAGTCACAGAGGACAGACTGAAGTGTCTACCATGTGTGTCCGCTCCTGGACGTCACAGGAGACAGGCCAAAGTCCTGACATCTGTCTTCAAGGATTTTTCCTCTCTTGGGAGATGAGTTGAGTGGATTTCATATGCAGAGAATGAGGTATTACACCTTTACAATGTCCCCACAGTGATGGAAATGGGGCCTAGGTCTTGGGATCCACCAGAGGACATCAGTTACAATGAGCTGGAGGGTTCTCGGGCAGCCTTTATTCACCTATTTCATTTTGGACTTTGTGACTGAGATCATGCAAAGATGAGTAGTCAGTGGGTGGTCAAAGCCAGGACTGAGATGTGAGTATCTTCCCTCCTGGAGTACAGAGTATTTGGAAAATAGGTGGTCTCCTCTTTCTTTCCTGGTTCTGAATCTAAGGGACATATACAGGCTAGATCCTAGACATAAACCAAGTTTCCTAAAGGCTCTTGTTCCTCAGTTCTTAACAAGATATATTCAGATGCCAAACAAAGGAAGACAAACAGATTTTCTTTCCCTGCATAAAGGTCCTCCTTGCTTCAACTCTGAGCTGGGCGTGGAAGCACCAAGGGATGAGCTCTGTGAACGGATACTCCACTGTTGATCTGGAAGGAGAAGGTAACCAGGGAACCTTAGAAGCTGCTTGGTAGGAGGCAACTCAGGACAGATATCTTCTTGGTGCACAACGAAGACCTATGCTTTCCTTTAGCTCCCTACAGCCCCTTAGTGTCTGTGACTGTCTCTACTGTGTGCAAAGTGTGCCTTGTATCCTAAGCACCAGCTCCTACTTGAAGTGAAAGCAGCCTGGGGATAGGGCTGTGGGCAAAGCTTCATTTCTTAGTAGCACTAATAGAACTTGCGATGGTTTGAAGGGGCAATATCCCCTCTAACCATGAACAGGAATAAACTCTTCTGGTCTTAAGTTGTTCCTTTTACATGTTCTCTCAGTGATAAGAAAAGACACTAAGGGCCCTTGGGGTGCCCTGCTCTTCTGATCACCCCAAAGTGCACAGAGGTGCAGGGGCCCTGCAACTTGCTATCAACTCCTTTCTCTGTCAGTTTTGACTCTGACCTCATTTATCGAGTTTGTATTTTCTTCTTTTCTGTTCAGACCTTTTTTGTCCTTTAGATGTGTTCTCTGCAAGTCAGGTCAGTGAAATTGATTTCTGTGATGGGTAACACAATGCCTCTCCCTAGATGACAAAGGGGTCATAAAGTTACTCAAAAGGGGCAAATGCATAATTCTGGGATATAGAATTTGTAGGGAACATGAGTGAGGGAGGTTGAAGTTTTTGAAGAAAATGTTGAATGTCTTGATATAAAATACATTAGCCAAATAAAAATAAAATTAAAAATATATTTATTTCACAAAAATACTACTAAGCATTTAAAATATGCATGTATGTATTAATAAAACATTGCTACTATTGCTATTAATGAAACAAAGATGGAGAAGAGATAATAAAAATGTGAATGATTTTTTTTATACCCGATATAGCAAAATCATCATTTGTGCAGTTAATATGTCCCTGGTGCCCAGTTCAAAAAGCTCCTTCTTTGGAGGCTTGGGAGTTCTGGCAAATGAGGCTTGTAGTTTTTAGCAACATCCTTACCAGGTGCTTCTAGCTGTCTTCCCTCTGGTGAGATTGCACCTCCTGATCTTCTTCAGGTATGAACAGGACACTGTTTTTGGCCAATGACCCGTGAGCAGAGTCAGAAAACATTACATCTAAACAGAAACTTTAAAGGCTAGTCAGTGATTTGCCTAGATGCTTCTCCTTGCCAATCATGAATCAGACAGGGGTACTCTATGTTGGCAGCATGGGCAGAGCCTCCAGTCTTCCCCTGATGGACACCTAGTGTAAGAGGAGAGCATAACTTCATGGGCTTAAAATCACTAAGAATTTGAATGATTTGTTTTACAGCATCACTAAATTTAGTCTGACTGATACAAAATATTGTCCTTAAAAAATGAATCCCGGACCTGTATGTTTCATTTGTGTACATATCTTTATTTTCTTTGTATGCCCCATCTCCTCCCTCCTTCCCTTGCTCTTGTGGATGAATAATTTGTACTAATAATTTGAACTAATGTCATATTAATAATTTCCCTCATGAAAACTTGAATAGGTTAAAAAATGGCTGTGTTGATTTATTCCTAAAGACACGATTTTCTCAAGGGCATGTGTTCAGGAGTCAAGGTTATTTACATCTATTTTCACCCAACTGCATTGTTGTGGTTGCAGGGGAACAGAGAAGTTGTGCCAACAATTCAATGAGCATTGGGCCAACATTGGCTTAGAGTAAGATGGCATAATTGGTTGCAAAGATAAGGTCCCAGCTAAAGTCCACTGAAGAGAGAGTTAGAAAGGAGTTCTACATCCTGATGGCTTACTTGGCAGGTGGTCTTGAGGATCAGACGTGAGGCTATGAGAAGGAAAGCCAATGTGAATCCCTGTTAGGAGGATGCTGCTGTATGCTGTCTGACTCCACCCAGCCAGAGCCACATGAGATGCACATTGGATACTGCCTGGGATTTCTCAAGAGAAATGACTAAAAGCTTTCACTTCCCATCTCTGCTTCTTCCTTGAGGGAACCCCAAGTTGCTCACTCTACTCTGTCTGTGTTATGTTTATATGCGATAGTTAGGAGAACACACCCACAAGGGTGGTGCCCTTCCAGGCAGAAAAAGATATTGCTATGCTATGCAGTTTCTAGGTAGGACTCAGCCAGTGTAAAGTATACCTAAGTGCCTGGGAAGTGTCCATTCCACAGGCAGCGGAAACAAAGGGGAGGTTGAAAATGTGAGACATTGTGACTCATGTCTACTCTGATACTATGATGTGGCTTGGGATGCCAAAGGTTTATGTCCAGTATATCTACCACTTCTCCAAGGAAGGCCAGCTGATTGCCGGCCTTGTTTTAGATGCAGTAAAACATGATAATCTAAACTCTCAGGAAGGCAGAAAATTTACAATGATCTTCCTTCCACGTGGGAAGCCAAGAGGTCCTGACTGTGTCCACAGCTGAGGAAATGGAGGTGGTATGGCCAATTGCTATGGCCTCCCCAAGCCCATGTGCTTGCTAGGGCTTGACCCCGGGTGTTTCTTTTGGGAAATGGTAAGATCTTTAGGAGATGGGTCTGGTGGGAGATCTTTAGGTTACAGAAAGGTTCTGGAAGGGATTATTAAGATCTTTCTTCTTTGTTTCTCTCTTTTTCATATGTTATTTTTGGGATTATAAAATACAACATTTCTTCTTTCGCTTTCCTCCTCCAAACCATTGCATATATTCCTTCTTGCTGTCTTTCAAATTCATGGCCTCTTTTTTTGTTGTTAATTATTATTGCATGAATACACGCACACACACACACACACACACACACACACTCCTAAACCTAATCTGTTGAAGTCCATATAGCGGTACTTATGATTTCAGGGTTGACTGTTTGGCACTGGACAACCAGTTGGTGTGCTTTTCCCCAGAGATGACCGTCTCTCCATCTTCAACTTTCCTCAGTTGCCTGTAGTTCTTGTGTAGTGTTGAGGTCTTGTGACCTTTTTTCCCATCCACTTTGGCATGCTCATTGGTGTCATCTTTTTTTCAGCTTACATTTGGGCAACGTTGGTGATACTTTATGTGTGTAGAGACACAATCTCACAGCAAACTCCCAGATCCTCTGGCTTTTACAATCTTTCCACCCCTTCTTCTGAAATGTTCTCTGAGTCTTAGGTATGGTAGTATTTTATAGGTGTATGCATTGAGTCTGGGCTCCACAACTCTGCATCCTGATTGGTTGTGTTTTTCTGCAGTGGTCTCGATCTGTTGCAGAGAGAAGTTTCCTTTATGAGGGGTGAAGACTACATTGATCTGTAGGTATAAGGGCAAATGTTTGTGGGCTGTTGTTAGGGATTTTGCTTCTTGGCCAAGAGGTACAGTGGTTTTGCTCTGCCACATACACACCCATCAAGAGGCAGTTCCTCACCATAGGCCCAAAGGTAATGGGATTGAATGATCAGGGCTTAGGATATCCAAAGCTGTGAATAAAAAGAGAACTAACCTTGTCTCTTTATATGTTGGGCTGACTACTTCTTCTCCTTCTCCCAGGAGTCTTTGCTTCATGGACAGTGACAGAAATCCCCAACAACCTATGCCTTTTCCTTCTTTTCCTCTTAATTCAATCTGTATCCCACACCCATTCCCACAGGTCCAGTTCTGGGACCTCTTCATCCACAGTCTTCTGTACCTTCTGTGACAACCTCCTCATAGTCTCTTCATGCCAACATGGAAGTTCTGTATCGTAACATAGAAAAACAAGAGGACCCTGTTGTCTCTACTCAGGAGATTCCAGAGAACATTATATTCTTTTCATGCCCAGACTTCTCAGTGTCCTCCATGAGACCCTTCCTCCCAAAACTCCAGCCTTCCTCTTAAGTGTCATCCACTTTGTCTGGAACAGTGTCTATACTGGTTTTGGTCACTGTCTCATGGTTTCTAAAAGTTGCCATGTTTTGCTCTTTCATGCCTCATAATATACATTCTCCAGTGACTCTATTCTTGGCTGCCTTTAGGATTTATCCCTGTGAGAGTCACAGTCCTTCATGTTACTCTGTTCTCTGTAGACCTCTTCATGGATCTCTGTGTCTGACTGAGGCCTCTTGGAATGTCCAGTTCTCCCCCACTGGACCACCTGCTTTTCAAGA
The DNA here is from genome assembly GCA_026225945.1 of Cricetomys ansorgei. Lineage (NCBI taxonomy): Eukaryota > Metazoa > Chordata > Mammalia > Rodentia > Nesomyidae > Cricetomys > Cricetomys ansorgei. The sequence goes on from JAMJFZ010000199.1 coordinate 63,740,744, forward strand.
CATGGCTTGTCTGTTTGTCCCCCACCAATCTACCCACAGCATTTCTGAATCCAGAGAATGGGAAGAGCTGAGGACTGGCCCTTCCTGGTCACTAGGAGTAAGACCAGTTTTACATCTGTGAGCACAGAGAAACAGCTGGGCTTTAGGAGGCAGAGAGACAATATTATAGAAAGGTACACAGGGATACAGATGCCATACCTGGAGAAGGAACAGGTAAGATACAGACGTTCAATCCTTTTCCCACCCCCTTCCTGGAATCTTTTCATATGTTGGTACTTCTTTATTCAGATCTATTACTTTTCCCCCTTATTCTCCTCCATGCACCCTTTCATCTTTCTCCTCCTTCTTTCCTTTTTCTTGATACTCCTCTCCTTCCTCTCCTAGTCTTCTACTCTTTCTCTCAGATTCCCTCTCCTCTTCTCTCCTCTAATTTCCCAGTGCCTAGCCATATCTCTTTTCTGTTTTCCTCTCTTCTCATATTTCTCATACATTCCCTTCTTCCTTCCTTCTTTCTTATGTCCCCTGACCTCTTCTGCTCCATGTCCTCCAGGTAGGGAGCACTGGGGTGCCTCTACCCTCAATACCTTAGGGAATGAGTCTGCTTTTCTGTCTAGTTTTTCCTGAGGCTCAATAAAGCATCCCGGTTCTTTTTTGGAATGAAGGATATTTTAAAGCTGGGTATTGTGGCACATGCCTTTAATACCAGCACTCAAAAGTCAGAGACAGGCAGATCTTTGTGTGTTCAAGCCAGACTGGTCTACATAGCAAGTTCTAACCCAGCCAACACTACCCAGTGAGAGCTGTCTCAAAACCAAATCCAAACCAACCAACCAACCAACCCCAAAGCAGATTTTTTAAACTGTATGTATGTATGTATGTATGTATATATGTATGTATGTATGTATATCCTGGCTAGTTTTATGTTAACTTGACACAAGCTAGGGTCATCTGAAAGGAAGGAATCTCATTTAAGAAAATACTTCCATAAGGTCAGGCTGTAGGGCTGGGATAGGGCCAAGCCCATTGTGGTTTGTGCTGTCACAAAGCTAGTGGTCTTGTGTTCTACAAGAATGCAGGCTGAACAAATCATGATGGGCAATCCAGTAAGCAGCATCCTTCCATGGCCTCTGCATCAGCTTCTAAATCCAGGTAACTGCCTTGTATGGGTTCCTGTCTTGACTTCTTTCAATGATGGACTACAATGTGGAAGTATAAGCCAAATAAATCCTTTCTCTTCAACTTGCTTTTTGGTCATGGTGTGTGTGTGTGTGTGTGTGTGTGAATGTGTGTGTGTGCATGCAAGTGCTGTACTCAGGAGCATGCCACGGCACATGTGTGGAGGTCAGAGGACAAAATTCAGGAGTCTGTTTTCTCCTCCACCATGTGGGTTCTGGGCACTGAACTCGTCATCAGGCTTAGCAGCAAGCACCTTTACCCACTGATAAATGAGTGAAACAATCACCCAAGCATCTGGAGTGTGAAGCACTCTGACATGACACCCAATCCAGCAATGAGGCTCCGGTGCAGAGTAGAGCAGGCCAGGAGAGGCATGCCTGCTGCAGCTAGAGCTTGCCAGGCATTTCACAACTCTGCAGCAGGCTTCTAGGAGGTGTGTAATCCTACATTCCAGCAGGTGGATCAGAGAATTAAAGACACTGTCAAGTGCTGAGCGCCGTCTGGCATATGGTTCATTTTCTATTAATGTCAACATCTCTTTAATGACTGTCTGTTGCCAGTTTTCATTGAGCTGTCTTCTGTCGGATGACCCCAGTGAATCAAAGGCATGTTCCCGGCGAATGAAGCCTTGATCGTGTTATATTATCTCCTTCCTAGCAAACACCTTGCTGAGGACAAACCCTCCCTGGCTATGAGGAAGAAAGCAGGCTCTGCCCCTGCCCCGTGCGTTCCCTGTCATCAGGCAGACACACAAAATTAGCAATTAGTGTTGGACACCTCCGTGTAGTGCAGAGAATGCCTTTCAATTAGCAGGCAGCTGCCGAGGTCCCCTTAGTTAGTGTCAATGTTCCTGCATCTCTTCTGCATGATAATTGCAGTATGCACCAATGTGTATTTTTAACTGTTCCCTTTCTTTCTTTTGTAAATAGAAAGAATATCATTCTCTTTCATAGAAGCTCAGCTGCAGCATTGTTGCCCCTGTACAAAAAAATAAATAAAAAAACTAAAAAGCAACCTGGGACCATTGTCCTTAAACAAGCGGCCACATGAAACCTCGGGCAGTCCATTGGAACAGGAGACAATGCTGTGTGTTTGGAACAAGCTCTGAGCAGCTTGCAGTGCTCATAGAGCACGGTGTTCACAATGGCACAGGCTCTAAGGATAATCGACACAAGCTGTTCAGAAAGAAAGTGGTCCTCAAATACCCTTTTGCAATCCTCGATTTTGAACGGAGTTACAAACCAATGAAATGCCCACAAGACAGCTTGAGTTTAGGTTAGGGAAGAAAGATTGTTTTTACTTTTATATTTTTCAAAGGTTTTTTTTTTTTTTGGAGTATTTTTACATTTGCAGAGACTTGGAAAGATTCTATAGTGATCCCTTGTATATCTATCCTGCCCTAAGTTTAACAGCTTACATAACAACCACGTGACAAGTATCGGCACCAAGAAAGAATGCTGGCACAGGGACCTTAACTGGCAAAGGGCTTGACAGCATTAGGATGTTACCTGTTTCCCAGGGATGTTCCCTTCCTCTCAGGAAATCCCACAGTGCACTGAGTTAGTTGCTGTGACTCTAGTTCCTTCTGAGTTGAGCCTTTTTTTAATTGTTTAGCACTGGAGATTGAACTGAAGTTCTCATGTATGCCAGCCAAGTGCTTGGCCACTCTGTTGTATCTCCAGCTCTTTTGTTACTTTTAGTTTACATTTTTTATTGTTCATGCATTTATGAGTGTGCATGTGTTTGTGATGTGGTCGAGGTTAGAGGACAACCTGCAGGAGTCTGTTCTCTCTTTCTACCATGTGAGTCCTGGGGATACTTAGGATCATGAGGCTTGGTAGCAAGTATCCTTACTCATTGGGCCATCTTGATAGCCCTGCTTTTAGTTTTGAGACAGGGTCTCATCAAGTTGACCAAGCTGTCTTTGAACTCACTGTGTGGTGAAGGATGGCCCTGAACTTCCGCTCCTTTGCCTACTTCCCTAGTTCTGGAATTGCAGATTTGCACCACCACACCTGGATGAGACTTTCTTGGTCTTTGCCTCTCTTTCACATTCTAGTTACTTTTGAGGACTATTAAACACCTTTAGAATAGCCTGTTGCTTGGACTTCTCAGGACAGATTGTGGCAATAGATTTTGAGTAATGTGCCACAGGCAATGTACTCCTTGGATACATGGTATTAGGTGTTACATGGTTACATGGTACTAGGAGTACTTGCCACAGTGTTACACACTTGGCCATGGTGGGTTTTGAATGAGTTTTCCTTGTCCTAGTTTTCTTCCTCTTGCAGTGATAACATACTCTGATGAAAAGCAGCTCAAGGGAGAAAGGGTTTATTTTAGTTCACAACCCCAGGTTACAGTTCATCACAGTGGAGAAGTCAAGGCAGCAAGAACTTGAAGCAGTTAGTCATATAACAACTACAGTCAAGAGCAGAAATAAATACATGCCTGCCTGCCTGCTTATGCTCAGCCTCTTCTTTGCACATATGCACTCCAGGACCCAAGCTCAGGGAATGATGCTGCCCACAATGGACTGGGTCTTCCCACATCATTTAACACAATCAAGATAGTCGCCACAATCCAGACAGTCTCCTACAGACAAGCTTACAGACAACTTCGCCCTAGACAACCTCTCATTGAGAATCTCTTCCCAGCTGATTTTAGGTTGTGTCAAATTGACAATTAAATCTAACAATCACACTTCTATATAGAGTGATTGTTTTCTGTTTTGATACATATTTTTTGGAAACAAATTGTTATATCCAGCCTTTCAGTGAAGAGAAGAGGGATTAAGTCCCTCGCCTCACTGAAAGTTTGCATGTAACATATCATTTAAATATTCTGGGGAGCCTAGATTTCATGGTTCACCCACCAGTATATGATTAAGACCCAGTAACTCAACTGCTTTTAGCCTTCAATTTCTTTCTTTCTTTTATAAAAAAAAATATAAAAAAATGCAATTTCTGGTTTGCCCAGCTCAGATGACCAGTGCTTGGCTTATAGTTAGTCTAACAGATAACTGCAACTAGAAAAACAAGGGTTTGGGTTCTAGTTCTGCCACTCACCAACAATATGGCCTCATATAAGTTTCCTAAACTCTATACTGTCCTAGACTGTCTTGTCTTTGAATGACGATATTACTAAGAGAACCTTAGTAATAATAAGGTTATTAAGTAATAATAATAAGTAATAATAAGCAATGCAGAGCATTGCATAGAGGCATACGAAGACACTTCAACTATTGTTTTGGCCAAGTGGAGATATCAGTAACATTCTGATCAAAGTCAATACTGGTTAGTATTGAAAGGGTTATTTTCTTGCCCATGTCATTACAAATAAATATTTTAGTTTTTTTCTGGCCTTATTTAAACATAGGATAAAAATAGTTGCCTCAAAACTCTCATCCGCTAATCCCCAACCTGGGTTCCCAGCTGTAGCGTAGCTGACAGGTTCTGCCGGATTGCATCTTTGATAAAATTCTGAGAGCCCACCTCATAGCAGACAGCTACTTCCTGAGCTTAAGAGCTGGCCCAGATTTTAGAAACTGTTTATTACAAAAGAGTAGATGGGCGATAGCAAAAATCACGGATACCATGAACACTGTGATGTCCAGACAGGTAATTGGGATCCTAACTGGGGTTTAATTTTAAATAATGTAGTCTCTGTCCTTAGTGGATACAGAAGGCTTTGAGGCTGGTCATGCTTTCCTGTAAAAATGTATAATTGTATAAAAGTATAATATAAAATATAAAAATATAAAGTATAGTATAAAATTGTATAAAAAATTGTATAAAAGTGAAGAAAACCTCACTTTGCAACTGCATAATAACTATCAGATACTGGCAAAACCCAAACTGTTTGCACTTCTATACAGATATGGGTAAATATAAGAGGAAATACATAAATTAATGTAGATGACTCATCAGAGGTCTGTATCAGTGAACACACCCATGAAACTCCATTCTAGAGAAATACCTTGGCAGAAGAAATATTAGCAGGCATGGAGAGATGTATTGTTACCTCATAGATAATCAAGACCAAAAAGGAGATCATCTAATAAAAATGATTAAGAACCTTCAATGCTTAATGTCAGTCAGACACACCACAAATCCTACAAGAAGGCAGGCAAAATGGAAAATACTTAAGCCAAATTGCTATGTGAAAGTAAACTAAGACATCCATAGCCTGCTTGGAACTTCGAAAATCCATGCACAAAGGGTTGGGTCAGGGAGGCAAGGAGCAAAAGTAAAAACGTACTCTGTTTAGAGAAAAAGAAAGCAGTTAGGTAAAAGTTAAAACCCTCTTTTTGATTTTAAGTGTCCAAACACACCTTCCAAGTGAGGCAGAGCAGACTCAGCTGCCAGTCAAATTTCCATCTGAGTTGGGACGAATACTTCAGCAATCTTTCAGAATACCTTCTGCTCACACAAGTGTTTTCCCAGTCTTCTTCTTCCCTTGTGCAACCCTCAAGACTCCTGGATAAAATTAATATGGCGAACAGAGTCACTTTAACAGGATGTATAGAGAGAAAAAGTAGGGCTCTGTATAAGAAGGAAAGAAAGAGCTTTTGGTGAGCTATTCTTAGAAGCTCCTTAAAGCGGGAGCTTGTGTTACTGAAACCCCAGGTGATGCACATGGACGTGAGCCTGTCACCATGCCAGAGACCTTTAATGAGTGCATTGATCAGAACAGAGACACAGAAAGAACATTCCAGTAGCCCCTGAGTGAATGTAAATTCAGCCCAGCTGAAGATCCTCCACAGTTGGCCTATTTCATACTGATAGGAATGGTGAGAGGAGAGAAAAGCAATTTTGATTTCCATCTTTATTCCGTTCATTAATTTTTTAAGAACATGAATGACTGTTTTGCCTCTAAAAGCAGTGTATTTGGGAAAGACTCCATCCCCGCAACTGATAATTCAAGGTGAGTCTACGACATTTGATATGTATGTGTATGTGTGTGTGTAGTAAGTTTGCATATTTGTGCATATACATGCATGGGTGTGGATGCAGATATGTTCAAATATGCAGGTAACAGTTGGATGAACAGTATCTTTCTCTATTGCTTTCCATTTTAGTTTTTGAGACAGTTTCTCACTGATCTCATAACTTGTAGGCTTAGACCAGATGACCAGTGAGCTCCAAGGGTCCTTTTGTCTCTGCCCCATCAGCGCCAGGCTTACAGACAAGTGCCACCACACTCAGCTTTACAATGGTGCAGGGAATCCTACCTGGAGTTGGCAGCTTTACACAGCCATATTCCCAGCACCAAATTCAACCCATTTGACTGCATGGGGAGTGCTTTTCAGCTTTTAGAATCATCTGCAAGTTAGACAGACTGCCTCAGCAGAGAAAAACGGCCCATCAAGGGAAGTGTGTCTATAGTGACGGGTTGGCCCAGAGGCCAGATGTTTCAGAGAATCACAAGACAGCTGGAGATAGGGAGGAGGTGCTGGGGGGTTACTTTAAAAGTGACTCCCGTGAGTCTCGTGCCACTCTAAACAAGGCTCTCCAGCTTTTGAATCCAGACAATAGAGATTCCTGGTGTCTTTCTATTGGACAGCCTACCGTCTGTTTGTTTGCATTTCAGTCTCTTTCAGCCTGGGCACTAAAATCCTGTATTATCTAATCAGCTCGGTCTAGATGGTGTACCCAGATGACGCAAGAAAGTAAGGCTCTTATCACGCTATCTGGAGAGTTGCCTGTTCACAATAAATGTCATCATGTTCTGACCTTGAAAGTGGTGTGTCTTCAGATCTATCTCTTGAATATGATGCCTTTCTTGAGGCTTGGAGTCCTTCCTGGTATTTTTATCACATAGACGCTTGAGCATCGTGGCAAAGAGGAGTGAGTAACTACCCTCTCTCTCCAGAAGAAGACACTAAAGTTGAGAGAGGCACAGGCTGTTAAGGCATGGGTAATACTACAGGTATTGCTGTAGTACTATTATGCTTGCTAGGTGTTACCAGGGGTATAATGCAACACTCAGCAGAAGAGTGGAACTGGGGGTCTGTTGAGGACTCCAATTTAAGCCTGTTTCTAAGACTCGGCCTCTCTCCTCCTGACCCTTTCCTTCTCTGTAATACTAAACTCACACTCCTGGGCAGCCTGGTGCAGTATGGCCCCCGCCTCTCCTAACTTTCTCATCTAAGTTGTTCCCATCAGCACCTTTTGATTTCTGTAGTCCTTTTAAAAGTATTTTTGGCACAAGCAGCAGTACCCCCATGTGCTCTTCTAAGAGGCATTGGCACAATCAGAGAAGACCTGGGAAGCTCTTTTTGATGGTCACCTTACAAGTAATTCACTCCTTGAACCTGGACTTGACAGGTCTTCCTGCACCATGAAATCTAATACTATTTTTATGCCTTTTAATCTATCTTTGAACAGCCTCCTTGTGTGAGGCTGCAAGCCCTGGATTTATAGTACCATGTCACTGAGAGTGGTGAGGATGGACTTGACCTGTCTTACTCAAAGGCCCCATCCAGGGTCATTCTCAAGTCTCTGCTTTCCCCACGGTTGGCTTTTTATCTTGGTCACAGGACTCCATGGGTCCACAACACAGCCTTTAGCTGGCTTCTTCCATGGGATAACTGCTAGGCTCTCTGTAGCAGAGAATGGTCACAATGCTTCTAAGGTGCTGGGCTCCACCAGAATCCCTCTGGTGGGAAGTGTACATCAAATGCATGTCAGAGAAGGGACAGACATTTTGTTGTTGTTTATTTTTCAAATTGTATTTTAATAACAACATTTCTCCTTTCCCTTTCCTCCCTACAAACTCTCCCATATACCTCTCCCTACTCTCCTTCAAATTCATGGCCTCTTTCTTTTTTGAAACCAGTTGTTATTGCATGTATATATGTATATGAGTATACATATACACTCCTAGATAACTTGTTGAGTAAAAATAATGTTACTGGTATATATGTTTTCAGGGCTGACCATTTGGCAGTGAACAACCAATTTGTGTGTGCTCTTCCCTGGTGAGGGCTACCCCTCCCACCCCTAGCTTTACTCAGTTGCCTGTAGTTCTTTGTATAGGGTTGAGGCCTTGTGGGTTTTTTCTCATCAACTTTGGTATGCCCATTGGTGGTCATGTTGGAGAGATGATATAAGAAGTATAGGTTCTGATGTTACTAAGTTCTTTTCCCACAGACAGCTGAGGACAAAGCAGTGCCTTGCATGGCTATTTCCATCCCAAGGTCTCTGTTTAAGTACCCAGTGTTCCATGAGCCCAGTTTCTTCCCAGTATGCATATGGTCCCTCTTTCTAGGAGTGCAGGCTAACCTTAAAAGTGGAAGCATCTGACTTGATTCCTAAAAGATAGACAGATGGCCTATGGTTTGTCAATAGAGAGGAAACAGCAAGTGCTACATAGACATAGCACACAGGTATGAGTGTCAGAGAAACTCTAGCTCTGAATCCTGTTGTGCAGCTTGAGTTCTCAGTGTGGGTGAAAGCACACAGGGGATGAGTCTAGAAGGATCTCCTAAGACCAGATTGTCTATGTTCTTAATGTCACTCCAAGGTATTTTCCCTTTCTTCCTTCTATCCTTCCTTCCTTCCCTCTTTCCTTTGCTTCTTCCTTCCTTCCTTCCTTCCTTCCTTCCTTCCTTCCTTCCTTCCTTCCTTCCTTCCTTCTTTCTTCCCTCCCTCCCTCCCTTCCTCCTTTCCTTTCCTCCCTCCCTCCCTTTCCTTCTTCCTTCATTTCTTTCTTTCTTCCCTCCATACTACCTCTCCTTTTCTGAAAACATTTGGAAGCTATAATCTGTTAAAATAAGGAAGAGAGTCTACTTTCATCTACAGTGAAATAAAAGAGGGTTAGAGGTGCCTGTAACCTCACCAGACACACTGAAATAGCAGCTTTCACATATTGGAAAATAGGGAATGAGAGGCAGTAATCTAAGGTCAAAGGAGAACAATCAGGAAAGATAGAGGTTACTCTTCTTTGTTCCACAGAATATGTTTCCAGGAAACTCATAATGAGTCCAGTTGTGTCCCTGGATGAAAATTTGGGATCTGGAGAGATCCACAGTGACTGGGATTCTGGGAGCTGTGTTTAGGAAATGGGCTAGTAGGGGTGTCAGGATGTCTGAGAGGTTTAAGAGCCCAAACACAAACTCTGCTTCATGGAAAGGAGGGAACACTATGGAAAGAGCTCTAGAAACTTGTAGAGGAGGCCTCTGCAGTCTTTAGCTGAGGGCTGATTGGCACTTGCACTAGAGACCACTGATGGCCAAGAAAAACATGCTTTGGAGGAGTAGATGCAAAAATCTCCTGGAGCCATGTGGGCCTGGAAAGAAGTTACATCCCTACAGTCATTATAGGAGCTTTCATTACACATCAGAATGAATGCTCAAAAGGGCACTATCTCATTGAAGAGATACAGTGCATCTGGCCTTGCCTGGTAGTGCGTACAGACAAGCCTTGAAAAAAAATCAGTGTTTCCTCATGTACTATAACTATATCGAAGGACAAATATCAAGGACATTAATAGAAGCACAGAGATACAGCAGCGCCCAACAAGTTAAAGTCACCAGTGTTCATACTGTAGCAGGAATGGTTAGATGCTCAAAGAAGAAAAACATGTTCCATTGTGATTATTTTAAAAGGGCCAGATATGGAGGCATGCATATTATTCTTAGTACATAGAAGTCGGAGGCAGGATGATTACAAGTTGTCAGTCAGCTTGGGCCATATATTAACACTGTCTCAAAAAGCCAACTAATCAAGCAACTAAACAGACAAGTATAAACATAGACACAGAGACACAGACACTCACAGGCACAGACAGACAGACAGACACACACACTCCAAACTAATCAATCAAAAAACATACAAGAAATGACAAAATTATACAAGAAAGATATTAAAGCGGTTGTATAAATATCCTCCCACATTCAACAAGTTAGACACCAATGTTAATTATAAACATACAATATATGGAAAATCCAAATTCTTAGGGATGAAAAATATCTGAGGTAGAATACACCAAATGGTACCTAATTGTATGGTAGAGGATATGGGGGGGGGGAAGAATGAGGAGCTTGAAACCATGACAATAAACATGATCAAAAATGAACTGCGTGTAGTAGTTCATTCTGGTAGTTTCAGCACGTGGGAAACTGAGACAGGAGATTGCCATGGATTTGAGACCAGCCTGGGCAACATAACGGAGAATGACTCAGGAGTTAGGAGCACTGACTGCTCTTGCAAAGATACTTAGTTCAATTCCCAGCAACCCATGGTGGCTCACAACCATCTATAATGGGATTTGATGCCCTCTTCTGGCATGCAGGTGTACAGTAAGATAGAGAACTTACATAAATAAATAAACAAATAAATATTTTAAAACTGAAAAACAAGGGTGGAGAAGGATGAGGAAGAAGAAATCTAAAACGAAACAGGAAAAAATAAAATAAAATAAAATGAACAGAGCTGCGGGACAATTTCACAGTTGTACCTAACAGTTTACTGGAATCATAGCAGAAAAGAGAAGGAAAAATATTCAAAGACATCCTTCAAAAAAAAAACAATCCCCAAGTTTGAATAAAACCATAAAACCCTAGATACAAGAAGCTCAAGAATTCCAAGCAGAAACTTTGAAACAACAACAAACAAGAGCAGTGTACAACATGACCGATTTTCTGAAAACCAGTGACCGAGAGAATTACGAACTGTCCAGAAGACCACACATCAGACACAAGAAATAAGGGTAAGACTACCCATGGAAGCCAATGCGGGCCAGAAGACTGTGGAACAACATTTTTAAAATGTTAAAAAAAAAGTGTTGTGGGGCAGTCAAGCTGAATCTCCATGCCCAGGAAAACTGCCTTTTTTAGATACAGGTGAATGGATACAACTCATAAGAGAGATGCGTTTAAATGTGCAGTTTAGAAAGGTCACTTGGCTAGAAGTGTGATGATAGATTGACAGGATGGACAGGATATTCCAGTTCAGATGTTGGGTCATGAGAGCCTAAATTAGGGCAGCTGTTGCAGGAACAAGGAGAAGAATGAGCTGGAAAGACATTGAGTCTTGTCTGGTGAGCCATCAAGTCTATTTTCTGTAGCATAAATTGCGTCTTATCCCTGTCTGATTCCTAAGGCTGTAAGGCAAGCCCACTCATGCTCTTTACAAATGTAGTTTCAGGGGATGGTGAGTGGGTAAAGACACTTGTCACCAAGCCTGAAAACCCGATTTTAATCCCTAGGATGTACATGGTGGGAGGAGAGACCTGACACTCCAAAATTGTCTTCTGACCTCCCCACCTGCACTGATATATATGCATGCCCATATGTATACATATCACATGCATAAGTGCATTCAGACACACACACACACACACACACACACACACACACACACACACACACACACTATGTACGTATATATGCATATATAAAATTAAAAAAAATTAGTGTAGTTTCAATTTTATCATCTTCTTTGGTACTTTGATTCATTTCTCAGTTATACTATGTACTTTTGAAATCACACTGGCATGGCTCTCTGAATCAATCACTATTAGTATAACTGAAATGATTAATTCTGACACACAACAGTTTGTTTTGAAGACTTGTTCCTATGTCAAAGAAAGAATAAATGAGCTAATCTTTTTTTTTCTAGCCTCTGTGTTTCTCTCCTAGACAACCTGAATTAATTTTTAAAAAGTAAATAGAATGAGCAGTAGAATAGGGTTAAAATTAGCCAAATTTCATAAATATAAATTAATTTTCACTTTGCAGTAAATATCTCCAATGAAATAAGCTCCTACTTTTTAAATAATAAAAACTCCTAAGATTTAGGTGACAAACACATCAATGCTGAATTAGAATCATTATGGCAATAATTCAAATGACACTTTCCAAACCGAGGTGGCTATTAACCAATGCAATGGTTCATTTGTTCAGCACAAAAGGGCACTTAGAAGCAACAGTGACAGTTTATCCAGTCTTTAAGATATAGATCAGACATCGGCATAGCTTTCCTTGATTCTTCTAGGTAGATCTCACAGTCTGACCCTCTTGATTCTGTCACACTGAGTACAGAGCTTGAGGATTCTCCTCAGCCTCGAATTCAATGCGTGTATTCTCTGGTGGTTTTAGTCTCGTCTCTGAATTCTCATGGCTGGCAAATGTTCCATCTTTGAGAGCTCACTGATTCAGACCCTTCCTCTTGCCTAGGCCTTGCTTTGTTTTATGATCCCTGTCTGCGTGTTCTCATACTGTAAACTCGGTGGGGGAAAGAGGCTCTGTCACAATCATGGGTATTACCTGTGCATCTTAGAATTTCTGACATTTTATAATGGGATCAATTTTGAATGATCCTATGAGCATAAGCCTTCCTAAGGTCTCAACTTTTATTATAGTGTGCACAGAACTCGATGTGCAGTAATTTGTTCAACAAACAGGTATTCATTATGCTGAAATGAAGCAAGGTTCTTATGTGTATAGAGTCTAAGGGGCACAGATATGTAAATAGTCCATGATAAAGCTGGTGGTGAGTCAAACACTAATAGTTAGTTCTAATTGGAAGTATAATAGAAGACTGGGTTTTTAAGCACATAGACACAAAGGTTTAAGAGGGAGCTCTAGGGAAACCAGATAACCTGGCATAGCAGCACATCCTGCAGAAGAGTGTGCTGTAAGGACTGAGAAGTAGTTCTGTGCCATTGCAGCACGGAATGTGTGGAGCTGGAGGATGGGGCTGATGACAGAGCTGTGGGCTCTCAGGCTGGGCTAGAAGAGTGAGTGAATTACATACTGTTTTGTCACTTTCTCTTGGAGAAGCATTGTCTGAGTGCAGAGGGAAGACAACAACACTGGGAATGAGTATATATTTAGTGCCATTACATTCCTGTATATATTGTTTACTTCGATATAGCAATGTTATGAGAGAATATGCATGTTATGGTTTAGAACCAAAATGTCTCCCACAGGCCTGTGTGTTTGAATACTTGGCCCTCAACTGATGATACTGCTCTGAGAAGCTGTGGAAACTCTAGGAGATGGAGCCTCGCTGGAAGTATTGGGTTAATGGAGGGCCTGGGTCTTATGGACTGTAGCTGGGCACCTTGCTTTTCTTCTGCTCTCTGTTCTGACATAAGGAGCTGAAGAGTCTCAATTGTACACCCCAAGACTACCTATCACCCCGTGTCTTCCCATCATGATTGGGCTGTACCTCCTCAAACTGTGAGCCAAAATAAATCTTTTATCCCTTAAGTTGTTGTTGTTGTTGTTGGGTATTTGGTTACAGAAATTAAAAAGGTAATTAATAAAATATATTTTACAGAAGAGGAAACTGAGGCTCATGAAGCCAAAATAAATTGCTCAGATTGACTCAACTAGACAGTGGTAGAGGCAGGATTTGGGCAAAGGATGTCTCAATGAGAGACCCACTTGCTCTGCCTTATACAACAGCTCCAATCACACAACAGCACAGCGCACAATAGCTGCACCTCTCACCTACATTCCTTAATGGTATTTGTATACAGTTCTTATTTAAATTGATAAAATAATGTTTTCAAAATTACAACTATTTAATTGCTAGTCATTATTAGGCTAAATAGCACACACATACAGCCTTTCTCCTAACAGGTTTTTTGTTTTTTTTTTTGGTAGGGGAACATTTGGAAGAAGTTTTTGTTATTTTGGTTTCTTCAAAAATTGCAAAATGGCATTGGGTTTGTGTGCCCACCCCAGCTGTGGTATAGTTGTTTATGAGTTGGATTTGGAATGCTGATGCAGGTGGCTACATTGGTTAGGTGCAGTCGTTCAGGCACCTGTAGCTTGTTTTTGGGGTTGTGTGCTGCATGAATTTATAGGAGCTTTTGGCTTAAGTATAAAAAGTCTGAAGGCCCAAGAGAGGTGGTGGGCATTGGTTGGTGGCTCATTGGTTGGCTTGCTGTCATTAGTGTGATAATTCCTAAATGAACAAAGGTTGGAGAGATTGAATTTATAGACCATGAGCTGAGACACTAGTCTGATTCGCTGTCAGCTAGCCCTCTTCAAGCTTAGGACAGCCTAAAAAGAGGCTGTGATTATTTCTACCTTTCTCTCATTCTATATGAAGGCCACTTGCAAAAGCTATGAAAATTTCTCTCTATCCTTCCTTTGTCTTTCCCTAAATTGAGGGTAAAAGATTGTAGTGTACTGCTGCAGTTTTTGTTTGACTGAGGGTTGATAATCGCCTTGTTTTTTATAGTTTCTTTTCTGCTGGCCAAAAGTTATCTTATGAGTATTCCCATCTTCTGGTGTATGCCCATCACCTACAGTTACATGCTGTTGGCTCTCTTCTGTCCCTGGGAACCTGCCTCGTGCATTAGCACTGTCTTTTCTGTGTGGAAAGCTCACTTCCTCAGCCTGATACACAACAGCCACCCTTTCACTAAAGCAATTCTGCCTCTGAGATCCTGGGACTCTTCTTCTAAAAGGGTCTTATAAAAGGACACGGAGAAGGTAATTCTACTTTATTTTTATAATCCTTCTTTTGGTTTTGCTTTGGCAAGTCTGAAGCTGTTTTCATTTCTTTTGGAGTTGATGGAAAGTTGCGTTTCTCGATGGGAAGCATGCTGGGGACTGGCTCACCCAACAGCCACTTTGTCCTCTCTTTTTCTATGCTTTCTTGTAATTCAAAGTCTAGGAAATTAAAAATGCATTCCATAGGCTTCTAGCTACAGTACAGTCGGACTGTTCTCTCTCCTAGCTCTCCTGCTGTAAAGAAATAGGACACTGGAAAAGATACACAGGGTTACTGTGCTGAGGCAGTGGGAAAGAGGTGACTTATTTCTGCAGTGCTCAGGGAAGGAAGCCTCCTGAAGCGAGTCTCATGATCATCGGCTTTATGCCAGCAGCAACCTCCTGACTGTGGTACAGAGTTAGATCCAAAGCACGTGGGCTGTGAGAGCCAAGGAGACAGAAGAGAGGAAAACAGCATCTCAAGGCTGGAAACTGGAGAGGGGCATCCTGTGTAGAAAGGAGGTTCTGTAAGTTGACAGAGGAATCAGAGATTCTCTTGTTGAGGGTTAGCTTCATGAGACCTGTCATTCACCCAGGTCTGCCACACAGCATCTTGTTTAATGTTGAAAGCAACATAGATATTAAGGCCAGGCAGGGATCAGAGAATTGAAGGGCTCAAAACAGTTACATTCTCTTCCAGGTTAGGTACATGGCTGTGGAACCACAGCATCTAGCTGAGACACCAGAAGAAGAGCATGCACTTTATGAAATGAAGGAGCCACAGGCTTGATAGAACAGCATATTTTAAAATGATTTTATTGGCACATATCCATTATATATGATGGTATATTTCATAAATACATTTAATTGTTTCATGTACTGTTTATCCTCTCATACTCTGCCTTCTCCTCCTTGCTCCTCCTGCTAGGTAGACTCCTTCCTTGTCCTACACAGTCTCAAGTCTGTAATCTTACTTCTGCTTTCACTCTCTCTCTGTCTCTGTCTCTCTCTCTCTCTCTTCCCCCCCAACCCTGAACGTGTGTGTTGTGTATATACATAGTTAAAAATTGCTTATTGTGTCTGTGCTAAATCTAGGCTACATAAAACAGAGAAAAATTATGTTCATTTTTACATTTGGTTTATTTCCTATAATATAATGTTCTCTTCTTGCTTTCATTTTCCAGAAAATGACATAATTTATTCTTTTATATGCTAAAGAAGGTACTGAACCATTTTTTTATGACATTGAAAGCAAAGCTTGTATCACGTCTTTTCTACAATGTTCAGCATTAAATAGAAATATGACTAGCTGTTGGGCTAAAATATGACCAGATCAGAGGTTAAGAGCACTTACTGCTCCTGCAGAGGACCTGAGTTCATTTCCCAGCCAACCCATGTTGGCTGACTCACAACTACCTGTAACTCTATCTCTAGGGGATCCAACATCTCTGGAATACCCAGGTATCTGCACTCATGCTCACACACCCATACACAGATAAACATACCTACACACAAGTTAAAAATAATAAAAACAAATCTTAAAACTATGAATAGATGCAACGAAATAAGAAGGTATGAATAATCACAGAATAAATAGAAAACAGTGAAAAAGAAACAAAGTCCAGATTATGCATACGTTTCACTTAGCAATGTTCAAATGAAGGGAAGTTCTCTTTTAGTAAGTGAATAGTTAGAAAATTTCAAAAGGAAAATGCATCTGATGAAATTAAATGTAAATTCTGGAGCTTAACAGAACTGAAAAGTTCACTAGTCAGATTTAACAGCAGATGGAGACAATAGAAGAACTAATAAATGAATCTATGGTAGATTGGTAGAAACTGATCAGGGTAAAAGAAAAAAAACAAAACAGAATAGAACAAAATGAAAAAGGTAACTGATGAAAGCTTAAAAGAGCTCCAGGAATGTGTAAGACATCCCAATTCTCTAGCACTGTAAACTCGGGAATAGATGGTGATAAGAAAGAGGCAAAGAAAATGTTTTTTAAAAGTATGGCTACTGGTTCCCAAATTTAATGATTCTGGATCCCCTAAATCAAGCAACTATCAAAATAGGATATTACAAGTAGAGCTATATATATCCAGTGGCATTACAACCAAGTAGATGAAAACCAGAGATAAGGGGGGGAGCTCTTCAAGGGAGCCAGGGGAAAAGGATGGATTTCACACAGCGGGGTAAACACAGGATGCATTCCACACAGGGGAATAAAAAAATGGAAGGCTACTGCTGAATTTTTCACTAGAAACAAAAGAGGTCAGGAGGTAAGAGTAGCATCTTTGAAGTGCTAAGTGAGAAAAACAGTAACTAAAAAACAGTACTGTGAATCTGTATCCATCAAAGAGTGTTCAAATGTGAAATAAAGGCATTTTAGTTAAATGTCATTTTGGTGACTCCATGACCACTATCCGAAATGCTACAGCAAATTCTTCAGGGTGAAGGGAAATGATGCCGTAGGATTTAGACTTGCAAGGGAAATGAAAAGTAGCAGAGGTAAGGTAGTAAGAACAAGATCATCTTCTCACTTCTTACAACTCCCATGAGAGGCAAGTGGTTAAAATGCAGGGATATAATACACTTAAAAATAAACGTGTGCCAGTGAATTTTAAAATGGCCGGAGTCTAATTATACAGCACTAATGAGAAGAATCCTAATGCTTATCCTAGAAGACAACTAACATTAAATCTTCAAAAATTTCAATATCTTAAAAAAGGGCTGGCTGGCGGTGGTGGCGCACGCCTTTAATCCCAGACTTGGGAGGCAAAGGCAGGCAGATCTCTGTGAGTTTGAGGCCAGCCTGGTCTACAGAGTAAGTTCCAGGACAGCCACAGAGAAACCCTGTTTCAAAAAATCAAATAAAGTAAAATAAAATAAAATAAAATATGACAACCAAATGTAAGTCATAGTCCTCAAATACAAACACATGCATTCATACCCTCATTCATAAACACATGTGTATGATTGAGGCTTGATATGCTGATTAATGGTGCTTGGTTTGAACATGCACAATGCATCATACAATCCTGTTGCTTCAAAAACAATTCTAGAGTCTAGCCATTGTATTGTGTGTATATAGGAAAATAGCATAGATTTTGAAGACAAATATTGCACTTACTAGTGGCCACAGCCATGATTATTATAACTTAGTTTCAAATGCCTTATTAAAAGGTGTGAGGGTGTGGTTTTGTGGCAGAGTAAATACCTGTTTAGCCGGGCAATGACTTTAAGTTTCATCCCAGCATTAGAAAAACAAAAGGGAAAATATTCAAATGCTTTATTCAAAAGCATATAAATAAAATGCAAAATTTCAGCAATTTCTGGGCAGCTATGGAAAGCTCCATTCTGATTAAGAAATCAATCCTTTCCTTTCAGGAAAGGACTTGGCAGTCATTCGCAAGAGCTGCAGTCATCTGACAGCTTCTAGCTGTTAGGTTCCTCATTATCAAACTCAGCTTTTGGGTGGAGGACACTTTCTTTCCCAGCATGTCCCCTACACTGTTGATCTGGGCTTGGAGCCAGCTGCCCGTAGGAATCTCAATTCCGGAGCTCTCTGTTAGACAGGCTGAGACATAATCAGATTGCCAACATAATTCAAGGGGCACTTGCCTGGGCCACTTCTACCCAGTTTGTATGTTTTTTAGACTCTTCTCTTGCATCCCCAGGCCATCCTTATCATTAGCTCTGGTCCAATTGAACCAGTGAACCTAACTGAAGACTATATTGGTATAGTGATGGTTGGCTTTGATGGTCAACCTGACATACTTGGCAACACCCGAAAAGAGTCTCAATGAGGGACTGACTACATTGGGTTGTTCTGTAGCTGTGTCTGTGGGGAATTGCCTTAATTGATGTGTGAAGATTCATCCCCGTATGGCAGCACTATTTCCTAGGCAGCAGGTGCTGAATGGTGTAAGAGTGGAGAAATCAATCCAAGCACATAAGTACAAGCAAATAGGCAAGCACAGTCACATTCACCCCTCTCTGCTCTTCACTATAGCTATAGAAGCAGCTACTTTGAGTTACTGCCTTGACTTTCCCAGGATGAAGGACACCAATCTAACTAAAATAAACTTGTGCTCATTAGGTTTTTTTTTTTTTTTTTTTGTCAACTTGACATAGGCAAGGGTCATCTGGAAAGAGAGAAACTCAATGGAGACAATACCTCCATCAGATTGGCTTGTAGACAAGGTTGTGGGAGCTTTTTCTTGATTAATGATTGATGTGGGAGGGCTGAGGCCACCATAAGCAGTCCCTGGGCAGTCCTGGGATGTTTAAAAAGCAGGCTGGTCAAGCCAAGCAGACCCTGTCAATAAGCAGTACTCCACGATGGTCCCTGCTTCAGTTCCTGCTTGAGTTCTTTCCCGGACTTCCTTTCATGACGGATTATAAGCTAAGATGAAATAAACCCTTTCCTCCCGAAGTTGCTTTTGGTGATGGTGTTTCTCACAGCAACAGAAAACAAACTAAGGCAAAGCCCTTATTCCCTTAAGGGGTTTTGTTGTTATTGTTTCGTCAGGATATTTGATCACAGTAACTAAAACGAAAGTAGAAAAAGCGCGCATCGTCTTATTCGACTTAAGTGTAGGTCTGGAAGTTATGATACGTAAAAGACTGAAAGTCAAAATACTTGCTTATTGCTAGAGCTTCTGAGTAACTCAGACTTCCCTGACCAGAAGCACTCTTGTAAAGCTTGGCATTGGCTGAACATTAACTGAGCAGAGTCGCAGAGTGAGGCATCTGTTTTAGCGGGGTGGAAGGTGGAAGAGGTAGAGGCTGTTTTAGCTAGAAACTCCCATTCTGACAGTCTCCTATAGTGGTAGAAGCAATTTTTCCATCTTGTCAGGGACATGAGAGTTATCTTGGGGATAACTAGAGCTCATTTATTTGATGCTCCGTCACTTTAAAATTGATTTATTATTTGCTTATCATGTTTAAATGCACATTTAATATAGCTCATTATAATATTTCAGTCCCTGAATATCAGATGTATTGATGAAACCTGACCCCCCCCCCTTTTTTTTTTTTAACTCACTGCCTTTCCTCTCCCTAAAACCATCATCCAGTGGCCAGGCTGCCTCTGCTTAGATCCCACATGTGAGAGAAAACACACAGTGCTTGTTTTTCCGAGGCTGGCTCATTTTACTTAAGGGAATATCCTTCATGTTCATTCATTTTGCTGCAAATTACTGTGTATCCGCTCTTATGGCTGCGTTCTATCCTACTGTGCATATATGCCATAATCTGCTTCTCCACACTCCTGCTGATGGGGAGTTAGCTGATCCCATGGCCTAGATGTTATGGGTACTACAGCCACAATGTGAGTGTGAAGCTGTCTCTTTGGTCTGCTGATTTTTATGTCATATGGCTCTAGGGACCTGATTTTCATTTTCTGACGTACTTCCACACCATTCTTCATATTTGACCTAGTTTACATTCCCATATATAGACTTTGGGTTAGGCTATCACCACATGGCATTATTTACAAATTCTTTATAATAAACTTTTAATTTTATAAAACCTTTATTTTTTTATTGAAAATATTTTTTTCATTTGACATATTCTGAGTATGGTTTTCCCTCTCCCAACAAATAAAAATTTAATCTAAAAAAAAATGTCATCTTGGAAGGCCATATATTAAACGTCTTTGATAAATTTTGAAAAATTTGAAAGTATTTTTCTTTTTCGAGTATTGTTTCCAAGAGGTTTGGCTTTTAGCCTTCAGTCTTCCTGTTTTGCTTTTAAATTTTAATTTTCTTGTTTTTAAATTTCTGAAAGCATAAGTTTTCTGTTTTCCATTTTTCCCATTGCTTTGCCTGCTGTTTGGTCTATTGCTCCATTTCTTTGGAGATACGAATGATTCTCAGCAAGGTTTTCTGTGCCTGTGTTCCCTCATTAGTTCATCCTTCCACTGTGTGATTTACCTGTCTCTTCCAGTTCAGAGGTTTTCTTCAGTGATTTTAAGATCTCTGGCCACCACATCCCAACTAAGGAGTAAGTAAGCAAATCATAAAGATGGGACAGTGAACTATGTATCTAGACAGGACTTATGGGGCCCCAGGCTTCGGCCCAGAACTGTGTGTGGATTGACTTTCCCCTGAGGGAAGCTGACATGTAGTATCAACCATGAGTAGCTTCTTAGCACCAGTGCTAGGTAGCAGGATTGTGAGCCCCAGTTGGCTCACAAGAAAAATGGGAGTAATAACAGTACTTAGCTTTTAGGTTAAGGCAGAATGGATTAATGAGTGTAAAATGCTAGGCACAGAGTGCTCAGGAATTTTTACCATTGTCCCATTGTCATTAATCATTACCACCAAAGTAGAAAAGCCCTTTGTGCGCTTCTGAGCAGCCTGGCTGCATGAGACCAGGGCTGGAGCAAGGTGGTCTCATCAGATCTTTCTGCTCCCATTTTGAGCCCTGTTTCCCCTGTGCCTGGTGTCACTGTTTTTTAACAATTCATGACATCCATTTTCCTGGACTAGAGTGCCATGATCTTGCAAGGTTGCAGGTGTGCAGACACCTGTGCGACTGCTTGTTGAGGCTGGTCTGAGTCAGACAGGCACTGAGTAGAGATATTGCTCTTCTCTGGGTGCACTTAGACCTGCTAGCCCACTCCCTGCCTTGGCTTAGCCTTATGGTCGCCTTCCTACACAAAACCTGGCACTGCATACTGGGTGGTTTTCTTTGGGACAGTTTGAGTCATTTCTTAGGATTCCTGAAAGCATAGATGGAAACAATACGTGCAAGCATGCTGGAATGACACTGGGGTGCAGACCACTGATGATAAAGGGGTGTAGTTCCTTACCTTCCTTCTTGTCCCCCTTTCCTCCCTTTCTCTGTACCTCATCCCCAGTATTATACATGCATGTATTCCAATCTTTTCAGGCTGCTTTTGCAACTACCTTTTGTAATTACTGCTGCATGATGTGCAACGTCTGTGGGAAATTTATTTTCTCTCATATTTCTTGTTACTGTTGCTGATGCAGAATGAATACTTCAACTGGCTCAGAAGCAAGTAAATGAGATGGAAAACTTGCCTGTAAGAAGTCTGTGTCATGAAGCACATCAGGTTGTATTCTTTGTCTTAAACTGTGCTTCCAATTAGAAACTAGTCCTGGGATATGGCAGTCTACCCCTTTCCCAGATACATGGGTTTACTCCTAAGCAGGATTAGTCCTGAGCTGAAAGGAGTCAGGCCATGATGCAGAGCCCTGACCTCTGACCAGAGCCCCCTTTTACCCAGGATGCTGCAAGCGGTAGGGAGCCTGGAGCAGATGCAGTGACTCCTCACTGGGTTGAAAGTTGGGGTTCAGAAACTAGAGTTGACATCTTCACAGTGAAGCTTAGGGTAGACTAGAGCCTGGGAGCCTGAGTCCCACCAAACCCACATTTCTTCCAGTTACAATAAATGGCCAAGTCCTGTCCATTCCTTCTGGCTCCACAAGCCTGCTTCTGCCCTTAGTACCCAGTGGTTGGTTTTGGTATTGCTTGTTTTTAATGAATTCATTTAGCAAATATTTACAATGTTGGAATGATTCTGGGCAACAGTGCCAATGATGGATGTGACTTTGTCTCTGTTTTGTCATTGCTCAATAGCAACAGGAGATTGTTGGGGAAGTTTACTTTTAGTTGCATTTAAAATAATTGTTTTTGTGCACTGCTAGAAAAAGGAATGCACAGGCCTTGGCGTTTTGTATTGTCTGGGGGTGTTGGATTTCTCTGGGGGTTATTTAATTCCTAATGATCTGCGCATGGTATCAATAGAATACCTGAGGAGTTCTGAAAGAGTAAATACACCTGAGCTTAGCCGCTCAGGGTTCCACTATGGAGTCTGGCACTGGCCAGGATGGTGGTTTCCTTTGCTGAGATCTGGCAGAGTTTACACCTATGAAAACGGCTCCATGTCTTTCTTGGTGAGACCCCACAGCAGCCTAACAACTACAGGAGACTGACCTTGATCAAGACTTCTCCATTATAGGTTAGTGAGGGGACACAGAACAATCTGAGAGCACCAGAGGGGGGAAAAATGGAGTTTCTGTTTTCTGAAAGCTTCCAATATGTGGCTAGAACTGAGTTTTAGGAAGAGAAGGGAACAGGAACAGCCTGGTCCAGATTGGGGAGGTACTCATGTGTGATGGTGGAATTGGGATTCAAACTCAAGTCTAAGGTGGTGAGTCTCAAGACCAAGCTCTCTGTTCTTATCCATACAGCCTCCAGGGCTGGAAGTCAGGCTGATGATATTCTTTCATAAAGTAAGGCAGAGTCAGTATGGGACATTTCACACCCAAAGCCTTCACCTTTGGGAAGTATTACACTCTGCATTCCCAAACTCAATACTATAGTATCCTCCCAACAGTATCATGGGATTGCCCATGATGCAGATCATTCAGGCTCAAAGTTCCAGCATAATGCCTTTGCCTGCTCATTTTTCTCCTCTTCCTCCTCCTCTTCCTCCTTTCCCTTCCCATCCCCCCCCCCTTTTTAGTGAGGAAATGTTAGGCTGGTTAAAGGGATGTGGTATTTGGAAATGTGAGGCTTTCTTTTGAGCATGCCTCCAGAGTTGGCAGAGGGCCTTTCTCATAACTACAATGCCCTCCTCACAATTAAACATGAAGAAACACAGCTTTTTGCTCATATCTTGTTGGTTGAATATGAAATGCACCCCACCCAACCCCTGCAGGATCAGGTGTCTAAACACTTGGTCCCTACTTAGTTGGTGGCACTGTTTGGGAAGGTTATGGAAACTTCTGGAAGTAGAGCATTGCTGGAGGAGGTATGTCACTTGGGGGGTGGGCTTTGAAGTTTTAGGCTTAGAATCATTTCCTGTTCTATCTCTTCCTGTGTGTTGATTAAATGGGATGGTCCTGCTTCCTAGTCCTGCTTCCTGGTATAGCTGCATTTCTTCTGGAACCATAAACCAAAATGAGCCTTTTCTTTGCAAATGTATCCCAAAGCCAAATCCTAGCAAAGTGAAATCAAGATGCAAATGTAAAACTTAGATCCCACAGCATGCTGTATGGAGGGAATGAGGTGAGCACATTGGAGAAGTGAAATCGTTTCATCAGCACCCTGTACAGCCCCAAAGAAAATAAAGCAAACTCTATGAACAAAAATGACCCTGAGATTTCAAAGGGACCAGAGTAATACCCCAGATCAGGGCTACAAATCCCACTGGCTTAAAAGACATGGGAATGAACTGGCTTGGAGACAGATCATATGCCCAATGTTTAAGGCTTTATTTGACCACATGATGGTGTGACCCAGATATTTAAAGCCAAGCTAGGAGCAGTTGGTGGGAGGATAGCCATCAAGGAAACAGACACTTCATTGTGCTACTCTGTGCATGGTCCCCATCTGTGGCTGCTGTGGCCACAAGACCTCTAGTGATGGAGCAGACTGTCTGGGGACACAGAGACCCTTGCCACTGGGAGATGGAAGAATGGAGGCTAAGTTAGATCATCTTCTGTTGCTAATACTTTAGGCTGGGTAACATGTAATGAAAAGATTTATTTATCCCAGAGTTTTGAATTTTAAGAGTATTGTACCAACATCTACTTGACTATCATGGGGGCCCGTGTCACATCATAGATGGCATTACTGCCAGAGCACACATGACAGAATAGATTCTTCCATGTGAAGGAACTGAACTAGCCAGAATCCAGTGATAACAACATTAGTTCCTAGCAAGGGCAGCACACTTCCAATGACCCAAAAACCTACCCATAGATTCTACCTCTTATCAATCCCATCACCTCTTAAACCACGCCAACCAAAGCCCACACTTCCAACACGCAAGCTCGTGAGGAACAAACCTTATTCAAACCTTTGCACATGCTTGTCAGAGAAACCGTAGAGGAACTCTCGTCACAGGTAGAAAGTTGTTGACCAGATTAAGTTAAACCCAGCAAGAGAAGAGAACTAACCATCAAACCTACAGCATATGGATGGCAGGAATGTGTCTCTCCCTGTAGAGCAATAAGAGGCAAGTTGAATGTAGATGTAGAAGGAACATGACCTGTGGATACTTATAGTCTGCTAAGTACAGAAGGGCCTCTGTTTGAATAAAGAGGATCTGTGTTTCCTTGGATTTAGAAAGTGGAGGAAAGCAGACATTGTTGGTCATTGGTAAAAGAGAATACTATTCCAGATGTGGGACCCTGTAAGCCACAAGTATTTATCTGCAGTATTGCTGTTGTTGTTATTATTATTATTATTATTCTGTGATAAAACACCAGACAGAAGCAATTTAAGGAAGGAAGGGTTTGCTCAGGCTTATGGTTTGAGGAGATACATTCCGCATAGTGGAAAATTCATGAAGGCAGGAATGCAAAGCAGCTGATTACATTGTATGAGCAGCGACGGGGCAGAGAGAAGTGAATGCAGGTGCTCAGCTCACTTTCTCGCTCTCAGACTTTTTATTCAGTGTAGAACCCCAGCCCATGGATGGTGGTGCTGCCCACAGTCAGGGTGTGTCTTCCTACATCCAATAATCCAATATAGAAATTCTCCATGGAAACGCTCAGAGGTTAGTCTCCTGGGTGATTATTGATAATCAATATTAACCCTGTATTTCTAAGAACAATGTCCTGAGTTCAGAAGCAGAGACTCAAACCTCATCATTCCCCTCCATCAATATGTCATACAGGATCACAGGAGAGTCTTGCTTTTACAAGAGGCTGCTCTTAGAAGCCTCAACTGAAGGACAAGCATATAGAAGAAGGGAAAGAAATG
This sequence comes from Cricetomys ansorgei, assembly GCA_026225945.1. Classification (NCBI taxonomy): domain Eukaryota; kingdom Metazoa; phylum Chordata; class Mammalia; order Rodentia; family Nesomyidae; genus Cricetomys; species Cricetomys ansorgei. The sequence continues at coordinate 63,766,119 of JAMJFZ010000199.1, forward strand.
TGCTTGGAGTGTCGGGAAGGCACTGATGGCCAAGGACCTCAAATGTGGCACAGCCCTGTGTGCCAAGGAGGATGTGGTAGCCCCATGAACAGCATTCAGTATCCAGTTGGGTGGAGTGGTGAGGATCAGATATACTAGTTCAGGGGTGGGCAATTCAGAAGGGCCAGGAACTCCAACCAAGTTTCTCTCTTAAAATCATTTCTTCTGCTTCCACTTTGTTTAGCTGTGAGTAAGCTTAATTCATTTGAGGAAAACTTGCCATTCTAAGGGACTGTACCTGGAGGAGCCTACACTGCTCTAGCAGAGGTGAGCTCAGACATGACACTAACCCTGCTGATTTATCTCCTAAGTAGGGCATTTACATCTTGACAGAGTGAGACGAAAGCAAGACTGAAATAGTCATTTCAGAAGTAGCCGTTTGGCTGCTGATAGCTTCTAACGGCTGGAAGAAAGAGAATGCGCTTCTTGAACTGGCTTGAAAAAGTGAGGTTTTACTCACATAACCGAACAGTCCAGGGTTCGGGAGTAAATGCTGATCTCGGTTTGACTTTCTCCTCCTGTCGTTGCTTCAATGAACCCATGTGATGCTTCTTCTATCATTTATACAGGATTTGTCCTCACTGTGGCAAGATGGTTGCAGCTGCTCCTGCCTGTATTTTTCTAGCGTCTTCCCTGGAAAAGGTCAAATTCTGGGTTAGCTAGGATTGGATTAAGTTTTCTATCTCGAGTCGCCTCTTCTTTCCTTAACTCATCCTTGACATCAGTTTCTTAGGTTAAGTTTTCGTATTATACTTCAGCTCGGATATGAAGGTTGAATTGTGCTAGAACCATGGATGATGAGTGGCAGATGGGGTAGGCAAACCCATAGATGAGGCAGGGATCTGTACATTAGCTGCACAAGAGAATGTCAAGAAGTGGTCAAAGCATCCACACAAGTCCACTGTGCTTTCCAACGTATTCCTCTATCTCTATTTGTATGTATAAGTGTGGGGGCACAAGTATATATTCATATGTGTATGTGTGCATACATATATTTATGTGGGTATACATGGGGGCAGATATAGATATCATGTATCTTCCTGCACCTCCATTTTTTTGGGGGGTGGGGGCAGAGTTTCTCATTGAACCTGGAGCTCTCTAGTTTGACTAACCCGGTTGGGTAGAAACTTCAAGAAGCATCCTGTCTCCATCCTTAGTGCTGAAGTTGCAGGTGCATGTTGCTGTGGCCAGCATTATGAAGATGTAGGAAGCCAAACTCAAATCTCTGTGCTTGTGTAACCAGCACTCCGCAGATTGAGCCATCTCCCCAGCACATCCTTTACCTTCTAAATAAGCCATGATTAGTTGTTTTCCATAATATTCCACTTCTAATTCTAATGTGTTCCTTCCCTGGTCAGATAGCCAAGATGAGTTGCTTGTAACTCAAAGAAGCTTGTCCAACAAGTGGAGCTAAGGCCTGGCTAACATGGATGCAGTCTTGCTCCTGCACAGACAAAGTTGGGGAGGAATACTGTCTGGTTCAAGCTTGTCTCTAGAATCTGGAGTCCCTTGGCTTATCTTGGAAAAGACATTGCTAGGAACTTCCTGGTTGACAACAGTACTAGATGAAATCCTTTAGCCGATAGTAGGCCTATTCCAGAAGTCTGCGGCAATGAGAAGAGAAGGTTTGCACAGGAGGCCTTGCCTAGTCAGGAGTCTCTAATGGAGAGATTCTGAGCTTTAAGTTCTGGAAGAATTGAGTTTGCATCTCAGTTTCTGTATAATCAAGCTGGGAGATTTTAGATATGTCTCTGTGCTTCCCAAGCAAAGCTGGCCTTTTTGTGAAATAGGGGAACCAGAGTCTTTACCTTACAGACTTAATACAACTATTAAATGAGATGGCATGTGCAGACCTTAGCATCTTGCATTACCTAGGAAAATTATCTGGATTGCTGTCATGAGTGTTTCTGTCTGAAGCAAGTAACTACCCAGCTAGTGCTTTAACAAAACACAGTTATTATCTCATACTTCTGAGGTTCAGACATTTTATATGGTTTCACTGGACCCAAGTGTTAGTAGATGTCTGGGGACTGTAGGGAAGATTTAATATTCTTGCCTTTTCTGCTTTTAGATACCATCTAGGACCCCTGACTGAGGTCATCTTTCTCTACCTCATAGCCAGCAAAGTTGCACCTCTATGAGTTTATTCAGCCATTATCCCTCTTCTCTGACCAATGGTGTGTGTGCGCGTGAGCGTGCGTGTGCGTCGTGTGTGTGTGTGTGTGTGTGTGTGTGTGTGTGTGTGTGTGTGCATGTGCATGCACATGCTCTGCTTTTAAAGATTTGTGTGGTTCATTTTTCCCCTGTAACTAATCTAGTAGAACCCTCCCACCTCAAAGTCACATTTGCAAAGTCCCCTCTGCTCTGTAACATAGTTCAGGTCTGACTGATGAAAGTGTGGGCACCCTTGGTGTTCATTGTTCTAACACAACCATCATTCCCAACTTTCTTTATCATCACAACATTGAATCAAAAGTAACATTCCCTGAACTGTGCTTGGTCTGATGAGTGTAAAGGAGACAGAGCAAGGTGAATACAGCGGAGATGATTTCAATGGAAAACTGGACACTCGGGAGGGAAGGGTGGGAGTGGGCAGGACTGAGAGGCCAGCTTTGGGGGGCACAAATCACATATCTCAAACAAACAAACAAAGCTAAAATCTGTAGTTATAAGAATGGATTTGGAATGACTCCAAGAGTGATGAACTTGTGAACTACTAAACAGAAAAGGTAGTTTAACAAATGAAAAGGTAGATGCCCTTCAAAGACGAGACTTCAGAATGAAGGCTGGGGTCTCATGGTCCCATTGATTAAGACTGGGATTTTCTCTCGTGCTCCAATGACCACATTGTTTTACTGCTTGACAGTCCTTCTTTTCATCCTGTCTGACCAGGCTATCTTCACCTGGCTCTCACTCATACTAGACCCAATCTCCACGTTCCTAGGATTCGGGTACTGAGTCATCTCAAGCCAGCCTGAATTTACTGAAGTCAGACACAGCTGGTGGTTCTGCAGTTGGAAAGGGATCTGTGTGTTGGTTACTTTTCTTTCTACCCTGGGAGAATACTTGAAAAAAAAAGAATCTTAAGGAAGGAAGGATTTATATTGATTCACAATTTTAAGATTTACAGTCCCTCGTGGTAGGAAAGGCATGGTGGTGAGAGCAGCTCATAGCTGAAGCAGTAGGAAAACAGGGCTGCTTGCTCCCATCTAGGTGAAACAGCAAGCAGGGCCGAGCAGTGCCTCAAAGGTCTGCCTCCCAGCAAACCCTTCCTTCAACTAACTGCCTCCAAGTTTCTATAACATCCCCAAACATTACCAGCAAGGGGGGAACCAAGCAGTTAAACACATGAGCCTGTGGGGAACATTTCACAACTAAACCATGACACAGCATCTGAGGCCCATTTCTTTAGGAATTGTGGGCAGAATGCAGGAGCATCACAGACATGGGAAGCTTGCTTCTGTGGTAGATGAAATCCTGGATCTTTTTTTGGGGTGGTCTGTGACTCCAGGCTTCTTGCAGTGGTTTCTGGGAAGTTTCCAGGGATATGGGAGGGACTGCCACTGCAACAAACCCTCCTCTTGGAGAAAAGCTTCCCTATCAATCAACATCCAGTAAAGCCAGTGAAAGCCAGCATCCTGCCACTCACTAGGTAGTTCTGTAGGGAGTGTTAAATGTGCTGTGGTCACCTGGGGGCTAGGATGGGAAGTGTCTACCACAACAAAGTGACAGGAGTCCTACGCATGGGCTCGTGTTCTGAGTCCTTCCTTGTTTGGTCATGTCCTAACACCTTTGAGACCCTCTGGGAAGGCCTATCAGCCACCCATGGTGCATTCACGCGTGCACCTCTGTACATCACTGTCGGCATCTCTCAAATATCTGCCAAGTACGACATGGAACTTCTCAGAGGTCTGGGAAGCAGTCCTCTCCTCCAGGAAGGAAAGGTGACAGATGAAGCTACTGTGACCACAGTGCTGTTGGAGAAAAGTAAAATGTAGGAAGGTCAGCATGAAGATGGAGGCCAGGCTGAGAATGGAGGACATGAGTGGGTGAGGTCTCTGGAGTGAAGGGCTCCTGGGCTGGGGTTGGGACTATAGGGATAGTTCATGGTGCTTCTGGGCACTCAGCAGCTCAGGCAGGTGAAGGTTAGGAGACACTGGAGGATATAGGATGGGGATGAGTTGAGAAGAGTGGACAGGATGCATAGGGTCTGTGACCACATGGCAGCACCCTTTCAGGACAGAGAACCCTTGGTGGGTGGTAACCAGGCCACTTCCTGTGCAGATGTGTTTGGATGCCTAGAAAGTGAACTGGTAGACCTCTGGAGAAATGAGGTTCCAGGAGAGGGTGAAGCTGCCAATCTCACAGGCACAGGGATGAGAAGCTGACCCCTTCTACCTTGCTTGCCATCAGAAAGTTGGAGCCTATTCTATTTGTACTTCCAGGAGTCTGGATACTGTCCCCAAATGGGTATTCACCCTCTGCTTTCCAGGGGGAAGCCACCGTTGTTCTTGTCTGTGGAACTCCTGACTCATGGGTGATGTCTGTGACATGATGTCTGAAGCAGGTAGGAGCTCTGGGTGTGTTTGTCTAAGACTGGAAGCAAAGGGCAGATGCAGACACACCTGCTGAGCATTAGATGCCAAAAGCCTCTGGTGCCAGGTCCTGCAGGATGCTCCACGATGCAGCATGCCAGGGTCTCTCAAGGACTCTGGATCTTGATTTTCCTTGGGTATAGGTAGAATCTCCAGATAGGGTTTTGAAATTATAGACTAAATGGACAATATATGAAAAAAACAAACAAACGAAAGGGGAATGGATCTCTCTGAGTCCATTAGCCTCCTCTCCTCCCATTTCTAATCTTTCTCCATGGCTCTTATCTCCTCCGTTGATTCCCAGGCTGGTATGCTATGTATTGTTGTTCAGGCTGTACAGGGCAAAAGGTCCATCAGCTGTAAAAGGGGCACCATTTGCATTGTAGACATTTAGTAACCGATATGAGAGTACAAGCATTGTAGAGATGTGGGTGTCACCACTGAGTCCCAGTACATTAAGGCGGAAGGCTTTTGATACAAAGCTAGGGACACACTCTAACCACAGATAAGATCCAGGCTTCTATTAAGGTCCCTGTGTTTGTGACTTGCTGTTCTTGTGAGCAAACATTTTACCCCTGTCTAACACTGATAGGAGTAGAAGGGGCTTGGCAGGTGCAGCGCTCCCTGTCACGTGTAGGGCTCTCTGACAGGCAGAAAACTCAAGTGTTGAGGGCACAGGAGCTGCATGGGAGATAAGAACCCAGAGTGCAGGAAAACCTCAGCTTCTGGCAGCCAGAACCTTAGGCAAGGTTGCACAGCCAGGCAGGAAAAGCAGCAAGCAAAGCTCACTGTAGCAACTGGAACCGAAAGTAACAGTTAGACAGCTCTTCCCCAATTGACCCCATCTCTAACCTTATTTGCATGCTTACATACAGCCACCAAGGGTCCAGCTGACACCCTATAAATTTGGACATCCAACAGCTGCAGGACTGAAGACTAAGAGAGCTTCATGAAGGAGGGAGAAAAGATAATTATGGAGAGGACTTGCCTGCCCCCTGCATCAGAGGCTCCTTCCCTGTGCAGGGAGCTCACACTACCAGCCTCTGTGACTTGACCAGCTACTGCAGGAAGAAGGATTCACTACTGTCTCAGCCTTAAAGACCCGTGACTCCAACTGTTTAGACCTGGTGGAGACAGAACACTTGCCCCTGCTCCTCCAGTCGGTGACCTGCAGGCTTGCTCTGCAAGTGACTGCCCTTGGCTGGCACTTTGAAGTCCCCGGAGAGCATGCAACCTCTCTCCTAGGCATCCCAAAGTCTCCTAAGGACTCAGTGTCTCTGTGGGCCTTTTGCTTTCAAGAGTATCAGAATTCTTTTCTGTTTCAATTGTTATTCCCATGTGAGAAATGAAGATACCCTGTTTCCCCTTTGCTGTCTGCCCACTCCATTCTTGGATGAAAGGCTGACAAGAACCCTGTCAGAGGTAGGAAAGGCTCTCTTCTAACCCCTTCAACACTTCAACTTGATGAGGGTGTCCTCATCAAGGAGGCAGTGGGAGATGCAGAATGGGCGTGTTGTTAGGTGTTAGAACAGATGTGAGCTGGAGCATGGGTGTGTGTGTGTGTGTGTGTGTGTGTGTGTGTGTGTGATGTGTTTCCTGTAGCCAAATCTGCAAAGGCCCCAGAAGAGTGAGGCTGAGACAAGAGACAGACTTTGCACCGGGTTTTACTGAAGAAAGACCTAAATCAGGCAACCCTGGTCCCTCCCATTCCTAGCTGAACTCTCCTTACAAGTGAGTCACTTGTCTGTTCTGGCTACTTCAGGTGGCCAGAGAGCAGACTCCTCACATTCTTACTCTTCCCAGGTGTATACCATCATTTCCTAACATTGTGAACTATATTAAAGAAAGAGCATTTAATGAAATGTTTCTCAGATATCTAAGGGCACCCTACATGGGTGGTCTGAAGTCTTGGAGAACAGGGATGAGTGACTGCCTCCTTTCTCTGAAGCCCTGCTGGGAGTGAAGTGACAGCTACATTTTCAACTGTGTGGGGTCACTTCCCCATCCTCTGTGGGCATCCCAGTGTGGGATCCCAGGATACATTTCACACCTTATACTGGGTGAGGCCACATGGTTAAGAATCAGTGGCACAGGAACTAAAGTTGACCACTGAGAATCTCTACTATCTGTGGAAGAGACCTGTCTAGCAATAGGACCACACTGAGGTTCTGAGAAGGGAGTGACAGTGAGGCTGGAGAAAAGCCATTTGCCTCTGTGGCACCTTGGAGATAGTCACAGTTTGACTACAGTAAACACATCTATGTTCCATGAAGTGCTGCATCCCTGAAACTCCCTAGCTCTAATACTGAATATCTATGCCATCTTGTTTGTTTGCTTGTATGTTTAGTTTTTAAGAGACAGCATCTTGCTATAAAGCTCAGGCTGGCCTCAAACTCCTGCCTTAGCCAACCAAGTGCTAGGTTTATGCTATGCCAAAGTGCAACCTCCACCTCCTTCTCTTGAAACAGACCCAGATTCTCATGTGCTTTTTGCAGCTGAATATTAGCTACACCCTTATGCGGACTTAGGAAAAGGCCCAGATTTGTTCCCATCCTCCCTGTATTGCAAGCTCGCTGATCTTAGATTCTCAAAGAGTTTCATCTTTTCTTTCACTATGAAATGGGTTTCTTTTCCAAACCCTTTGGTTTCAGATGAAAAGAAGGTGATGACCCTGCAGGCCTTCTTGGATTTCACCTCACAATCAGGTATGTCTTTAGACCACACAATGGCAGATTCTGTGTTACTGTGACAATAGGAGTAAGTAGTGCTTCCTGAAGATCCGCAGACACCCATCACTGACCTCGACATTGGCACAGTTTCTACAGAGGGCTGGCATTATCTTGGTCCTTGCTATTTTCTTTGTCTTCAAGTTCATTTTCCACACAAAGAATCTAAGGCACAAACAGAGTCACCAGCTCACTCCAAATCACTTGCTGGTAAGTGATGGAGCTGGGATTCATATACAGGTAGATTGGGTCCAACCTGTACTTATCTACTGTGCTCTGAGTGGGAGGCATCTTCACATTTCTGAAACTAGGGGAAACCTGTGGTTGGTTAATGTTTGAATAGGGAAATGATGGGCTGGAGTTCTGCTCATTGATGGGAGTTGAGGAGGGATCTGGATGCGGGCAGGAAGGTGGCTATGACTTGGGTATTGGTGGCTAGTACAGAGCAGATGTAAGCCACAACAAATCTTATAGGCATGCCGACAGAGTTCTAGGTTTGAGTCCTGAACCTTAGCCTTGGAAGTGAGTGGGCCAAATAGCATTTTATAGATAAGAAGTCAAAGTTGGGTAACTGTGTCACAAACCAGGAACCACTTAAAGAACATGCAGCCAAAACAGATTCTGAAAGTTGTTGCCTGGTTCCTGGTTGCAGAAGTGGAGGAAACTGAGCCTCAGTATTGATCAGGGGCCTAAGCACACCTGCCTTTTGTCTGTATGGTTAGAGTGGCTCATGTTCTGTCTTCTGTAGCTCACTGTAACAGTCTGGGAGATGACACCCTGTCAGAGACCCGAAGACACATTTACATATAGCCATAACTTTGTCTTCAGCCCAATCCCTGAGGTCCAAGTCATCATCACCCTGGGGTCGATGTAGTCAGGGGACATAGCTGGGAAGCAGGTTAGATTCCTGGGGAGGGTGACTGCAAAGCTGTCATCCACCACATTACAGAAATTCTGATAAAGCACTGGCGTGATGTCTAAAACAATACTGATGGAAAAGTTAGACGAATCTCCTGGGGCTAAAGTATGGAGCTTCAACAATCAGTCTCTCATCGTTTCATCTTCTGGGGTGTCATTTACATCTTCATGATTATATTATGTGGATATATATCTTTATGCACTGTATGGTCCTGGCTTGCTCTGAGTGGCTGTTAGAATCCTAAAGCCATCAGTGGCCTGCCTGTGCTGGAGGAACTGAGACTTGACATGCAGGAGGACATTTTTTCTTTGCCAATATGGCACCTTATCTGGCATTCTGAGTCCCTGGGGAATGCTATCTGCTAAGGAAAAAAGAATTTTGCACCTGCCAGGTTATCAGTCTTTGGTGATTTCTGCAATGAGGTCCTGCTTCCCTTGAGACTGCTGAGGAGGTAACAAATGATTCAGAAGAGGCTGGAGAATGCAACAGTCAGGGAGGCCAAATGCAAGAAGCGTGCTAGTACTACAGTGTGAGGAAGCATTTGTATATTTGCATGTACACACATGTGTACGTTTGTGTGTGCACACACATGTGCTGTTATAGCAAAGGCCTGAGAAAATGGCTCGGTGAGTAAAGTGCTTGCCACATGGACATGAGGACCTGAGAACTATACTCCACCTTATCCATGTTTAAAAAAAAAGCAGGGTACAGTGACACCCACATATATAGCATTAGCTCTTGATGGAGGGATAGCAGAAACAAGAGGATCTCAGGGACTTGCTGCCAGCCAGTCAGGATGAATTAATGACCTCTAGCTTCTGTGAGAGATGCTGTCTCAAAAAACATAAGATGGAGAGCAATAGAGGAAGGCACCAGACATTGACCTCTGTTTCCCATGGACACACACACACACACACACACACACACACACACACACACACACACACACACCACACACCAGAGAACCACAGGACCTTCTCTGAGCTTCAGACTTTGAAGTAAAATCTTTCATGTTGACTCAAGGGAGGGTAACCGAGTAATGAAAGAATACTGGCCCAGGAAATCGGACACTTAAACCTGTCTGTGCCCAGTTCTTTGGGAGACAGTGGGTGATATGAGGAACTCAGTGCCCTGTCTAACCCTCCTTTCCAAACCTTTTGCAGAGGCCAGCTAGATCTATAAAGGGTGCTGTGGCACCTACCCCTCCTTCAGGGCTGAGTCTTTTTCCCTAGCTGCTGGGCATGTAAGAGCAGGAGCTGCAGCCTACCAGAAATGAAGGCAGCCTCCTCTCTCAAGGTCACAAACCTCATTCCTTGATCATCAGTTAGTAGGTGAGCCCTTGAGGGAGAGACAGGCCCTTCAGTTCTGAAGAGCTTCAGTTGGAGAGAGAGCCACCACAAGCAGCATGATGAGGGGCCGGAGAGCCTTCAGTTCTGGAGAACAAAGGACATTCATTGTTCTTATAAATTTGGGGAGTGAGGGGGTGCGGTTCCACACTGTGTGGCTAGCCCATGTACAAGGAATCACAAGGCAGGAGACAAAGATATGTAAGGAGTTAAATGGAAGTCCTATTTCAAGGCAGTTTTGATTGTGGTTATGGAGGTGGTGTTGGAGTTGGGGCTAGACTTGCAGCAACAAGGCAGACTTATCAATGTTGTTAACCCTTTCTGGTGCTAACTGCGGGAGTGTGTGGCCTGGTTTCTGGAGAGGGGCAGTTAGAAGACAACACATGTGAAACGGAGGAAAAGATCGTCGAGCCTTCCTCTCTGAGAGAGTCCTGAGAGGTTGGAGTGAGACAGGAGAATGTGAACACTCACAAGAATATGAGGTTATATAAAACGTTTTTAAAATTATGATTCACAGCTTTGAGAAGTTCTAAGAGTAAGATCAGATGGCTCTAGGCTTAGGTTTCTATTAATGATGGTGGGTAATGGAACATCATGGAGGGATCACATATATTAAACAATCCATCTCAAACTGAGAGAGTCTAGGGTTTCACAATCCAGTGTTGAGGCATCTCCCATGACCTGAAGACCTCCCATTAGATACATTCTTAAAATAGCCTAGCACCTCCCATGATGGAAACTCTGAGTACCAAGTCTTTATGTGTGGCCTTTTAGGGAACACAGGATATCTAAATTATAGCTCCTTATCATAGAGGTGACCCTCTTACCATATATGGCTCATGGTGATTTTCATTTTACTCATTGGATATAGAGTTTTAGAGGCCCATGTAACACAGTCCAGTGAATGAGACACTGGGGATATGTGCTCAGATGCTTCTGGAAAAGTGCTCCTGGCTTTACCAAAAATACCCTTGATGGGTAATCTTCCATTGCCTCAAGTCAGTGATGAAAAAACTACTCTGACTGTATTTCCATACCATGAGGGTGGCGGGGCCAGTATGCTGAGGATGGCCTAGGGGAAGGATAGAAGTTCTTGGGACCCATGATAAGACTTTTGAGTTAGAGAGTCAGCACTAGGACCAACCATCTTCCTCTCATCTTCTGTGAACATGTATTCCCTCTGTCTGTGCAGTTTTGAGTGGCATATCTTTTTACTTGTAGCCAATGCATTCAAACTAGGGTTAGAACTCTATGGCAAGTGGTGCTAACAACATTAGAAGAATCTAGAAGGAAAGTTTGATGGGTGGTTCTGTGACTGCTTTTGCATGTCTAAGGTTCCATGCATTTCTGCCTTCTCAGCCCTGATCTGGATGCTGAGCCTCTAGAAGTTCATGTCTACCCAGTAGCATTGAGCTGTCTCAGCACAACTGGGCTGAGAATCCTACCTGAAGGGGTCACCTCCACCAGGGCCACTGTGACCCCCTAAGACCACTAACTGACATAGTTATGCCAGTAGCTTGAGGGGCAGCAAAAGACAGATCTTCCTACACTGCCATTAAGTTTCAGTTCCCTATTGTATTTTCATCTTCAATGCTGAAATTATAATAATAACAGTAATAATTACTATTAATGTAAAGCTTCACTACGTAGCTCTGGCTGGCCTGAAACTTCCTATGTAGACCAGGCTTGCCTTGAACTCACTGAGATCTACCTGCCTCTGGCCCTGAAATCATTACTAATAAATCATCACTAATAAA